>JAWQRP010002595.1:0-15187 GCA_033557875.1 Quadriops clusia | reverse complement strand
TTTCCATTGAAGAAAAAAAAGTTGTAACCAAAATGGCCGATTTAAAAATAACCGCCATGGTCACCACCCATCTGGAAAAGATTTCCCCCCTCCTATATACTAGAAGTTCCACAGAAAAGAAGATAATATCACCAACCATTCCCATTTTATTAAGGTGTATCAATATAAATGACCCACCCTGTAGAATTTAACATTGCACAGACAGTAAAACACGAAATCCATTTGAATATGAGACGTAGATAAGCTCATCTATCTCATGAATTTCGTTATCATGACCTCAAGCACCCTCCTTTTTGTTGTCCACTGTAAATCTCCACCTTCGGGATTCAAGTAACGAAACATAAGAAGCACAAACACGGCCTGCAGTGTAATTAGGGCTGAGGACGGCTTCCTGTGAGAATTTCGTTATGGAGCCCATACACAACGGTTCACAAGTACCTGATAAATCTCACAGAACCGTGTAAGCAGCAGGAATATAAACGATTACTTGTCTCCATACTTGGGATAGAATAACGCAGCGCTTTTGTGGCTGCAACTTAAACCTGCTCTTGGTAAACTTCCTTTTCCGGAAGCGAACGAATAAAAAAAATGCCGGCATTCTTGGTCAGTCAACGCACCACAATTAAAAATGTGAAATCAACTAGCGTTAAACAATGACCGGATGGTGACGGACGCCGCTGGACCGAAGCATACAGTACATGCATCGTGACGTAATCCGTGTCGTACATGCTACACGCGAAACTGCTTCATTCGCGAAGCAGAACGTTGCTTTGAATAAATACTGCGGATTTTGTAAGCGTGGAAACCAGGAATACAAATGTTCTTTAATTTCTCAATTTTATATAAAAATGGAAAGTGGAGGAGTTTTTATTACATGAAATAAGTCATTTTAAAATATTTACTTCATTTTTAATATAACTACACTTATGTCCAAAATGTCTACCTCTTCTAAATTAAATTGTGAATGAATTTCTAGCTGCATCAACTTTAACAAAGTAATGTAACGGATGGAAGCAGGTGACAGAGTGACAAATAACGATACATTTGAACTCCTCCTAACTTTCTAATTACTACTAACACCCACATGGTTGGAAATAATATCAGTCCTTGAACTGGCCTTTTCGAAAGAGTACAGTGGTCTTTTCATCGAGGCGTGGGCGATGTTAACTCTGTCTTTACATGGTGTGAAAATAACATTTTAATTTGTATGTTTTTTCCTGCAATTATTTATTATGAACCCCGGAGGAATCCAAACACGAATGCAAGGAAAGACTCGAAGTAGTAAAACCGAGTGTTTATTTTTAGTCGGCGGGCGAGCTTTGCGGCTATAGATTATAGATAACAAACAGTGTAAATATACACGCTCTCCACGACGAAGGGTTGCTCCTCAGTCTTCGGGACACGACTGCGGCATTCCTGAACGTGAGAGGAACATGTATGGAGCATTTCGGACGCTGCAAACCGACTACTTTATAACAGTAATACTTATTTGTCTTAAAATTATTACCGGTGCGTATAATTTACTGTCAGCAACAGATGAACGTTAACAACTCGGTATCGTTGGTCATTTAACGTTTACACATCCTACACACATGCACGATAATTGCATAACCTATGAAGAATTATCTGCGGTTCCGATAATATCTAATGAACTTGATGTCCATCGTCGTTTCTCTTATTCATCTCTGAGCTGACGTCGGTATGTTTTGCTCTCTAAACTACTGTTATTTCTCAATAGTGTGAGACTTAGTACGACGACTTCATATTTTCATAAGAGCTCTCGTCATTCACTATTCAAAATAAAAGTCTTAACTATACGACTCTTCAAAGAATAAAAGCTGTATGTTTGAAACTTCGAGTACAAATCACGCGAATAGAAATTTATAACACTGGAGAAATAATTAGTCTGGAGTTGTTTTATGTATTTCGTATACAATTCAAGTTATGTCGTAGGAAGATCAATAAATTCTCAGAGTAACTATTCTGTACTTGGGTTCACAATGTTTTTATGTACGTAGTATTGTATCATAATTAATTACTGAAGTAAAACAATTTAATGTAACGTAATGAAAGCATTTGCAACAATAATTTTGGAAAGGAATTATAACCAAAGAAGAGGAATTATTTCTTTCATCATCTTATACATATCTGCAATACGATTGTTCTTAGGGATAAATTCATTGAGTTTTCGTACTATTGTCAGATTGCAACCATTATTTAGCTGGTGATTTTGTCTGTCACCTACTGCTTGTGTTAGGGTCAATTGCATATAATTAAGAATATTTTGGTCTTTCACCATCTAATGATAATACATGTATTTTTCAAACATAAGGCCTGTTATCTGGTGCACGATCAACTTTTACATCTATAATGCGAAAGACAATGCTCAATTAAGGAATATTCACACACATCCATGTCGTGACCATTCCGGCACCATACAGTACGGAAAGAACATTGTGCCGGTACCGCACCGGACATGTATGAATATGATCATATAAAATCCTCAGAAAAATATTATAACTTCGACGGAAGAATTACAGCACGGTGCCGAAACGGTTACGGCACTGATGTGTGTGAATAGTCAATTATATGAAGATATTTGTAATCTCTGGATTTAATAATATTGTTTTGAAAACTAGATAATTCAATTCATTTCCCGATTGATTATTTATCTGTCTTTGTTAACCTGTACTACAAACACTATTCGCCTGTATAATACTAAACGTCGGGACGAACTTGCTCTTTATTATTAAGTAAGATAGTATATCTTACTTCGCTCCTTCTTTTATCCCCTGCCCTTCTTTTTTGCAGTATGTCTTTCATCCATTTTAAACCTCTATCATTTCTTTCTAAAATGTCTTCCTTCCCTCTCGAACCTCTTTCTAATTCCGCCCACCAATCCAGTAAATGGTCTATTGTTTCCATTTTCGGTCTTTATATTTAAAACAGTATTTCATTTCTCCTTCGTTTTCGAAATGGAATCTCGCAAATATTGTTATACCGTTTCCTTTATTTTTATGTTATCCGTCCACATGTTGTATTTCAGAGTCTTTTGCCTTTACTATTTCTTCCCTATTTCGTTATCTTTATAGTCCTTCCTAAGAAAACCATTCATATGTAAAGTATTCCCTTCTTCTTATCGTCCATTTTCCTTTTACTTGATCGTTTCTTTCTCTTTTTTTTATGTCTTGTCTGAATCTACTCTCTCACTATTATTTTTCTCTTCTTTTTCTCTCGCAATTCTTTCATATTTTACCGCTCTTTTGTCTGATATTGCCTTCAGCACACTCAGTCCCATTTCCTTTTTCACTATCCAATGTTTCTGTCGAGTTCTAGCATCCATTTCTAGCACTTGTAATAATAATAATAATAATTTTATTTGTTAAAGAAATTTACAAATATTACCTCCACTGTCTTACAAAAAACATAAAAAACATAAACCCTGCCCATCTTCCTCATCTCTCCTGCCTCCTCTTCACTAATCGCTGCATCCATTGAATCCCCCTCCCATTTCCCGCCAAAATATCCTCCCTATTTAGTCTGTCCCTCTCCATCTTCCTACATTCCTTCAACCAATGTTCCATGGTATCCTGTTGCTCCCCGCACAGTCTGCATCTTGTTTCTTCCTCCCCCAACCAGTACCTGCTCCCGATTTCTTCACAACCACATCTAAACCTCGCAATCAGCCTCCTCTGTCTCATCGTCAGGTTATCCTCCGTCACATACTCCGGAATCCCTAGCTGCCGTATGTCCTTATATCCCGGACTGTATCTTGCCTTCTGCATATTATTATAATCCTCCTGCTGCTGAATATCCCTCCCTCTATGGTATAGCTCCCACATGACGCTCTCTCCCCTGGCTCTTCTCGTAGCCACCTCTTCTAATGACATCCCTCTTTCCTCATAGTACCTTTTCCTCTGTTCTTCCCACTTCCCTTTTACTTCTCCCCTTGTTTCCCTCTTCTCCAAGTCCCTCTTGCATGCCGCAACTATCTGGCTCCCCATCCCTGCACTTATCTTCTCCTCAAACCGTACCGCCGCCCTGCCTGCTTCCTCTCTTAACTTCTCTATCTCCATCTCCTTCCTTACAATATAAGCCGGTGTACATCTATCCAAGCCCATCAGCCATTTATAATACTTTACTTGCACCGCCTCCAGCTCCGCCTCTTCCCTCCACCCCCACACCTCCGCCGCATACAGCATCATAGGCCTGACCAGCTTCTGGTACATAAATACCCTCAATCCTACGTCCCCTACGAATCTCCTCTCCCCTATTCCCCACACTTCTCTTACGGCTAAATTTGCTTTCCTCTTGGCCTCTTTTATCCTTGTCTTACTGCTTCCACTCTGGTCTATCCATACTCCCAGATATTTATATGTTGCTACCTCCTCCAGTTTCTCTCCATCCCAACAAATTTCTTGAACCTTGCTCTTCCTGCCCGCTTTTCTGCACGTCATTATCTTTGTTTTTTCCACATTCATCTCTAAACTCCTTCTCCTAAAGAAGTTCGCCGCACATCTTACCATTTCCTCTAGCTCCTTCCTCGTCCGCGCAATCAACACAACATCATCTGCATAGACCAGAGTGAAGATTTTCATGCCGCCCACTACAACACCCCCAGCTTGCGCTTTCCTCAGCACTTCCTCCAAGTCTGCTATATAAATAGCAAAGAGGGTTGGGCTTAATGGACATCCCTGTCTGATCCCGTTGTTCGTCCAGAATTCTTCTGTCTCTCTTTCTCCGATCCGTACCCTAGCATTCGTCTCCACATACACTTCTTCTATCCTGTCCACCAGGTTCGGGTCTATCTCCTTCCTCCTCATCATCCTCACGAGCTCCCGCCTATCCACCTTGTCAAAGGCTGACTTCAAGTCTATAAAGCATAGAGACACAGTTCCTCCTTTCCTGGCCAACTCCCTCTGTACTATATAGTTCAACGCATAAATATTGTCCAGGGTGCTCCTCCCTCTCCTAAACCCTGATTGCGTCTCTGGTAGAATCCGTCTTCGCTCCACCTCCTCAGTCAGCCTTCCTGCTAGTACCGTCGCGTATATTTTGTAGCTAGTGTCCAACATGGTCAGCCCTCTATAGTTCTTCACACTATCTTTGTCTCCTCCCTTGTGTAACGGAACTATTATCCCAGTCCTCCATCTCCTCGGAAAACCTTCCCCGCTCCATATCCGATTCACTATCCTTCTTAGTCTTTCCTTCACTGCTTCCTCCGCGTAGATCCACTCTTCGTTGCCTATCCCGTCCTCTCCCGTTGCCTTGCCTTTCTTTAGTCTCCCTATCACCCTGCTCATCTCCTCTTCCGAGATGTCATCCTTTGTCCTCTCGCCCCGCAGTTCCGCCACTCCGGGACCTCTCCCACGTACCTCATACTCTTCTGACCTCTGTGTGCACCCCCCCATCTTCTCCATGAAATATCCCTTCCATTCTTCCATTTTGATCTTCATGCTGATGTTCTGTTTTCTCTTTCTTTCCTTATTTATGAAGCTCCAGGCGTCCTGCTCCGTCTTAATCTGCCCCACCATCTCAAAACCCTTCTCAGAGTTCTTTTTCCTTCCCTGCACTCCCTATCAAACCACAGACCCGACCGTCATTAAAATTGTATATATTTGTAAGAAAAACAAAGAAAAAACGAGTCGAATCAAAACAAATCTTAAAAAACAGGTTTTGGTTATGTTCTGTTGAAGAAAATTTAAAAACATATTACGCTTCTGCTTCAAAGTGGTTCTTATGTTCATTTTTAATATGGTGGTTTTTTGGCGTCTCATAGAATAAATAGGTAGCTTGGCAACAGATATACGCTTTGTTAACATTGAACAGTTAACATCAACTAAAGAAAAGAGTTATAAAACAATCAAGTCGAATATAATAAAATCTTATTGTTAGATAAAAGTTGTTGGTTATGACCTATTTAACATGTTTTGTTGAATTATTGTTTCAAATATATTACTCTATCGAGAAATATCTGCAATAAACCTGTAAACTTCTTCAATAAACCATAGTTACTTGTTAGCCTACATAAGCCAAAAGGTGATCGACCTGTGACATTTAATTCGTGAGTCTAAATCTAAAATGTGAACCAAATCCGTTGGCCCGTTCGGGCTGTACCCGTGTCTACAGACATACATCATTCTGAAAACACTTGATTCGTATTCCTGGGACCTTAATTAGTCATAAAAAATCAAAATCTGGAAATGTCAAAATTTGGTATGATTACAATACCTCCCTCTATCAATATGACGGTCGGTATAAACAATCATGGTAATGATTAAGATGTGGGTAAATTATAATAGATTAGGGCGACAGAAAGCACATAACCTGGAGGTGTCATAAATCTGCTTCAAATGAATCTCCTAATTTTATTTATTTTATTTTCAGCTGTTATTATTTTAGCAAATATTATTTCGATTTTTATTTATTGTCTAATACTACTAATACATAATAAATGGATTGTTCTTTCCTGCATAAGATTGAAGATATTGTCTATGCTACTCTATGTCTTAGACGTATTTTCTGATATTTTAGCAGCTTGGCTATATTTTATTAACCAGGAGTACTTATATGGAAGTCTCACGTTACTATTTGTATACGTCTCTTCAGCAGTAGTAACATATTGGAGCGGGAGAAGGTAAAGTAAAAAGAATACGATTTCAAAACACACAACGCAAAAGTGCAATAACGTCAGAATAGAATGTTGTCAAGAGAAATGTCGCATTGAACGCTAGAATACTAAATTGAACAACGTTAAAAATAGATCGGCACCTTATAAATACATTTCAAGTTTGTAGAACGATGGTTTCCGAGTAGCTAAGCGATTTCGAGAGTCCAGCTAACGATGGCGGTTGGGGTGGTGGTGATAAAATAAAACACAAAAATAAAATCTACGCAAGACTAACTAAATCCGGCAAGTGCAACCTTTACAGGACGATGGGCCGGATTAGAAAGTAGAAAGATTACGCGGGCCGCAGTACTACAGGATATATATTAGATATATAGGTCTGACAAAAAAAAAAACTAATCGACAAATCAATGTCCTTACTAATCGCAGTACCGTATATAGCATATATTTCGAAAAAGAAAGAACATAATCATCTTATAAATCTTTTTATAAATTTAGCTTTTTTACCTTAATATATGTTTATATTACATTAATAAGTTATATGTCCGATTTAAAAATATATTTGCCAGATCCGCGTGTATTTCTATAAATCAAAAATGGGCGAAGGCCAAAATGAAAAGAATATTTTTGAGTATATTATTTATTACAGGTCTTATTACAAGAGTACTTCTTCTTATTTAATATTTATTAATGCTATGTTTGATATTGCATCGTGATACAAGCTTATCAGTTAGGAGATATTGGGGACGTGGAAACTCGTAACACGTTTTCTAGGTGCTCATCAGTAATTCGCGGCCTGGTTTTAGATTTTACGAAGTTCGTCTTTGAAAAAGTTACTCGCATTTATAGGTACTGCCAAATAGAGTGATTATTTTCTAAGCAAAGGCTGGCAGTTTTGAAAACTCGTCTCGTGGGAAATATTTTTTATAAAAGTCAATTAATTTAATATCGTTCAATTTTGACTTCAAGTCAAGGTCGTCTTGTAGTTCAATTACTTCCATTTGCAATGAAAGTGGAGCTAATCTACATCAACATTAAATGGACAAGAGAAAATTTGCAACGTTGCTTTTTGATTTTTAAAATCATGGAACGTATTACTGAATTCTACACTCAATGTTGCGCGACCATTTCCAAAAAAATTAATATTTTGTATACTGTTTGTGGCATGTTTTGACAGTTCAAAACGAATTTTAGAAAAAAATTTATCTTATCTAGTTTGAGTATGGCAGCCACTTTTTTTGTCTCGCTGCACGCGTTATTTTGCATTCACAGTTGTTGGCGGAAAAATTAATATCTCCTGATTGGTATAATATATATAATCAGCACAGTCCCAGCTACCATCTAAGCTCCTATATAATTACCGAGTAATGTTTTACTTCTAATAAAACATTAAAAGTGGAGCTGTCAGAAATGCAAAAATTTCAATTTTGAGTTTTTTTTCTAGGAAGGGATGAAAATGCAAGTCTCTTTTTTCTTATACTAGTACATATGTATGAAATGTCTTTAAATAAAAAAAACTCAATTCTGAGAGTTAAGTACTGTGGTAATTATGGCCGATCAAAAATCGCAAATTTGAGTTTTTCTCAAAGTTTGAGGCTTAATATCTCTGCTGCTGCAGAGTTTAAAACTCTCATTATTTTATATATATATTATTGACCTCTATGATAGCAAACTGCTGTATGAATCCCGAGTTGTGTTTTTGCTTGACAGCGGTACTACACATTTTCGAAATGTGAGTTTTTTTCCAAATATTCGAAGCGTAATAACTCTGATGAACAGAAGATCAATATCTGGTTATTGTTTTTATTATTAATTATTTTTAACTTTAAATATAATCGCGCAACGATTTTATTAATTTTTGGACTCTTTTCCATGGACTGACTCATCCTTGAAACGAGATATCTCATCTCTCAAATCATAAAAGCGTTTATTTTCCCTTGCTAAGCCAACGCACTTCACAATAAGATGTAAGATCTTCATAATCAGAAAGAATATCAATCATAAATTCATGAATTTGGCGGTGATTTAGCACTCTAGAGTTAAGGAAGTTTATCCATACAGTTATTTTGCACACAATTTTTGTTTGCATTATACTTTGCATTAGCAAATCTTCGATATTTATTTTGTTACTTGACAATTCGGTTTTTGCTTTGGACGACAACTCCGATGTTTGGTCCAATCAGCGATGGAGCTCCATCGGTGGATATTCATCTTAATTGTTCCCACTTTAAATCAAATTCAGTAAAAACAATTTTTATTACCTGAAAAATGTCTTCACGTCTTATTGTATTCTTCATTGGTTGGAGAGTAAATAATTGACTTGTTAACGATTTTTTTTTGTTTTGGCGCTGAATACATCCGCAGAAGTACTTTGAATGAGATTTGATTTTTTTTATTGTTTGTTTTTTCTCCCAACAATAAAAGAGATATGCTTATTTATTTCAATCGCAGATATGACGTAGAATCTGCGAGTAAAGTTCTGAATGAAAAAAACTACGCCTCTTTGCACCAAACATACTTCAGACGTGATATTTCTAGGGAACACGTCACATAATTTGGTTGGTACTTGTGGTACTTATCATGACATTTGTGTCCCGCATCCATCCTGTTTAAGCTTTGGTCAGAATTTCTTTTGATTTCTTTTTCGCCACTTTTGTATTATTTTCTATAGCGAATTTTGTTTGTTGTTTGTGCCACTACAGTACCCGGTTGTCATAGTAATTTTTCTATAATTTTGTGAATAAATTGTACCCCCACCATTTTTAATATTTTGTTCTAATTTTGTCTCATCATCGTTGATTGGCTAAGAGGTGTGGCTTAAAAAGCCCGGGAATGGTTTTATGGCTTAATTGGAGTTTTCAAAACTAGACAACTTTGATAAACATTTACAGCTAATAACAACAACAAATACATAAGTGCGAAGGAATCAGCGTTCCTAGCGCAAGAGCCTATGTTTAATTATTTATTAAAATAAGATATTTGGTAACACGTCTATTCTTCCGTATAGTTGGGCTAGCGAATAAATATAGCTAATTGAACGGTATCGTTGGAGTTGTACTCTCATCAAGAGCTATGGAAATGCTTAAAATTTTGATGCAACATTGTTAAGGCTTTATTTTACGTCAGTAGCCATTTCGTCGATTCGTCGGGTTATTGTAAAACGAGAGACTTATCTTTTCCATGTCTTGGTTTTTCTCTGGACACAGAACTTCCATGTTTGCAGTAAGACATTCCTTGAGAAAATCGCCTTCAGAACATGGTATCAAGTGCTTCGCAATTTTTTAGGTAACAATAAAACTTGCACGAACAAACAAACTTGTTTTTCGTTTTGCATTATAAAAAAAAATCGTCATTCCAGTTCTCTTGAAATATACAACACTCAGTGTTCACTTTTCCCTTCTTTATTAAAACTATCCTAATTAGGGTTTCACAAAAATTCACAACTATTTTAAAGTATAGAAATATAGGCTGAAATAGCGTGAATTTCTAACCAACATGCAGATAGATAGCGCACTAGCAAAAGCCGCGAAAACTTCGTTGTCGCATATTCGAATGAATCACACCGATTTGTTTGCCCAGTTAACACTCTACCGGGCGCGCAGCGGCATTTTATGCCGCAAAATCAACATTTCTACTGATTCAGCTATAAACTGCAACAATAGAATGGGCACGCCCACTTGTATTCCTCAAACAACATCTCATAGTGCCATATGACTGAAATTGATCGTATTTATTTATTTAATAAATTGTATCTGGACAGTTTAGTGAACGCATCGTCACAATCGACACTCTTGTAGTACACCCCGCGCCTGAATATGTAGGCATAGTATTGTTACATTCATTTTATTTTTTATATTTAATGTCTAAATTCGTATTTACGTTATCTTACTAATAATATATGGCTTAACACTCCCTTGGGAGTTGTGCCGCCTTTCGGCTTTCTAAATCCGTAGTTTTGGAGAGGATCAATCTCCATTTGCCCTTTTCTTTGTGCATTCTAACTTAATTTTTTGCATATGTTTTTCCATTCTTCCCTGTTCATGGTTTTCTCCTTCCATTTTGTTATTCCAGTTTTCCTTATATCACTTTCGACTTGACCTAGCCAGGTTAGTTTGGGCCTTCCTTGTCTCTTCCTTTCCTTGGGCTTCCAATGTAATATATTATATATCAAACTATCATTTCCTGCTCTCCATATATGACCTAGCCATCGGGCTCTACTACTCTTTATCTTGCTAATTATGTCTTCTCCTTGTATTTCGTTATCTATCTCAAAGTTCATTCGTGGTCTATATTCGTTATCAGGTGTTTTGACAGGGCCAAGTATCTTTCTTAATATTTTCCTTTCCATTCTTTTTATTTCTTCTTCTTCTTTCTTGGATAGAATTAGTGTCTCTGCTCCGTATAATACTATTGGTCGTATCATTGTTTTATAGATATTCATTTTTGTTCTTTTTGTTAGTATCTTGTTTTTTAATAGTTTACTATTTGCATGGTACGCTCTGTTCGCTTGTATAATTTTTTCTTTTACCTCAGTATGTCTTTCACAATTGTTCGTGATCATTATCCCTAGATACTTAATTGTCTTAACTTCTTCAAAATTATATTGCCCTATCTTTATTGCTCGCTTCAGTTCTTCTTTCTTTGTTCTCATAATTTTAGTCTTGCTTTCATTTATTTTTAGTCCTATTTTCTCTCCTTCTTCCATTAGTTCTTCCACGCATTTCTCTAGTAGCCCTCGCGTCTTAGCAATTATTACTATATCATCCGCATACGCGATCATTTGTATCCCGCCAGTTCTTATGTTCTGTTTATTTATTTTTCTTGATGCATATTGCAGTGCCAGATTAAATAATGTAGTTGATAGCGCGTCTCCTTGTTTTAATCCTCTATTTATTATAAATTCTTCCGTTTCCCCTTTCTGAGTTTTGATACTAATTTTTGTTTCATTCATAGACATTTTAATCAATTTTCTCAGTTTACTTGGAATTCCTAGGTGTTTTAGTGCTATCATAAGTTGTCTTCTTTTGATCGAATCAAAGGCTTGTTTAAAATCAATAAATAGTAGCTCTAGCTCAATGTTGAATTCTTCCGCCGTGATCATAATCTGTTTTAATGTGTGTATAGCATCTGTAGTTGATTTCCCTTTGGTAAATCCGCACTGGTATTGTCCTACTATATTCTTAGAGAAGTCTGTTATTCGTCTGTTGATCATTGCCGATAATATCTTGTACGCTACATTTAGTAACGTGATCCCTCTGTAATTATCACATGCTTTCTGGTCTCCTTTTTTGTGTATTGTTACTACTTGCCCTAATTCCCAGTCTTTAGGCATCGATTCTTCTTCCCATATTTTCACAATTAATTTGTGCATGCTTTCATGTAGTTTTTCTCCTCCATACTTGATGAGCTCCATATTTATTCCATCATTCCCCGGGGCCTTTCCATTTCGGCTTTTTCTAATGAACTCGCTTACTTCTTCCAGTGTTGGTTTTTCTATTACTGTATGACATAAAAATATGGGAAGATTCAAAAACAATGGTTTTAAGTTTTAAGTTGCGGTATAAAGTGCCGCAGCGCGCCCGGAAGTGTGACTTAAATTCGCGCGCCCGGTGTTAATGAAAGTGCACGAATGAAAGTGCACGAAGCAAATCGACGATGTAACTCGTGTTTTCTCGGATTTTCTTCCACTGTCTTCATGTCAACTAGCTTTAGTACCCCTTCGCTACTCACATGTTTGTATATCGAGTCGAATGAAAAATAAGAAACACAAATAATAAAATTATTTTGTTAGCCTTTTAGAAAGAAGAGTTTAAAAGCAAATTAAAAATATTAACATCAAATAAAAGATTTTTTTATTCGCCGTTTAGGAAGAAAAGTTTGAAAGAAAATTAAACATTTTATTTTTAATAGATTTAAATACAGGGTGGGGCAAAAGATATGAATCGGTTTTAAAGGGATGTAAAACAAAAACAATTCAACTTACAGTAATTATGTTTATATTTTTCGATAAAGTATACAAACTACGTTTTTTACATTAAGTTTTAAAAATGACATCATTAAGATGGCGGCCGTCGGCCACGATGTATTCTTGAGGGCGATTCCGGAAGTTTTCAACCGCTTTTCGGCACACTGGGATGGGTATAGCCGTAACTTCCTCGCTGAGTCTCTCCTTATGTATGGTGTGTAGTATCCCAATTTGGGATTATTGGGCTTTACTTTTTCTATTTCTATTTCTCCATTAAATATTATTATTACCGTACATTATCTTAGTGTTAGCGGGACAGATTCAGACGAAAAGTCGTCGCGGGCCGTATGAAATCATTATGCGAGCCGAATTCGACCCGTGGGCCGTAGCAATCTACGCGTAGGTTGCACTCGCCTGAACGAAATGGTCTGAAAAATGTTTTTATGTTTTTACAAATTATAAACTAAAGGTCTACCAAAATTACAGGGGTAAATTGTATTGGTTCCTACTAAATCTGTTTAGCTCATATGTTTAAAATATACGTTAAAGGTCTACCAAAATTACAGGCGTAAATTGTATTGGTTCCTACTAAATCTGTTTAGCTCATATGTTTAAAATATACGTTCTTTTTTAGGAGCTGGCGTTCAAACTGCATATGAAGTATTTTAACTGTCTGACGTTAGTTGACACATTTGTTCAATTATATCTACTACGTATCTATTTCACATGAGTGTTGTAATTAATAATTAATTTAAATTGTAGGAATGTTCACACGCCACTTAAAGGAATCAAAAAGATAATAACATTCTTCCTTATATTTCTTACTTGCACAGAACCTTTGTTGTCAGATTTGAGTTATTTAGGGGTCATTGGAGAGAAGTTTAGTATTCTTACACCTCAAAAGAAGAAGACATTTGTTAAATATTTATCACATTTACCAGGTTCCAAAATTGTCTGTAAAAATAGACTCTTGGAGGGATATGTAGAAGCTATACCTCAGTTGATTTTGCAAATTTGTCTTTTTCTCTCTGCCGAAAAGTACAAGTTTGATAAAGAAACATGTAAGTACATTATATTTTTCAAATTGCCAATTAAGTTGACCTTGATAAATTTAATAATATCCGCACATATTCTCACTTATTTGTGTTGTCGAATTTTATTTCCTCATTGACACTGAATGGTAGTTACAAATACTCATTTACTGGAACTGCCAGATTAGTGCATAATACTGTAGAGAAAATCGCGAACAATAAAACATAAATTCGGCCACTATTGAAGCAATGACCAAAAGCGGTAAATAATTGTGCAACGAGAAGACAAGAGTTGCTATCCTAGTTCCGAAAAGTAGCAAAATAAAGTTGAAGAGGGGAGGAGGAAGAGGGAGAGAAAACGCATGGATGCACTCTTATCATATCCCCAAACAATCCAGTAAACGACTAACATAAGAGTATCTCCACAACATGAAAAGTGCAGAAACGAAGAACAGTTGAGAGCAGGCGAGATGTTAACGCGATAATGAGTTTTATAGAGCGATTCATGAAATTTATAATTCGTCTCGCGCGAGCGCAAATAGATAGTTCGAAGTGTTGTATAAATAATTATAGTGTATTAGTTTGCAAATAAGTATACAATAGTGAAGAAACAAACATTTATAGTTATGTGAAGAATAAAATATTTGTTTAACTTTTATTCAGCACCCCACAAGTACTCTACAATGTAACTCGTTACGAAACGAATATCGGCAAAACAAAATGAGCGAAATGAAAGTAATTATTGCCAATGAAAACGTGGAATGAAAATAAAGAAATATAAGGAACCGGAAAAGTGAACGACGATGACTACAATGTACAAAGAACAACTTTCCGAGGTTTTTATATAATAAGGCTCTCTTCAAAACAATAAAAAACAGAAATCTGTGTGAAGAAATTGCAGAAACAAGGAGAAAATAGATTGAGGCAAGAAGGAGGTCGCGAAGAACAAATAGAAGAACAATCGTAACCGGCGAGGAAAGAGTTCGGCAATAATTCATTTTAAAAAAGAGCATAGTGCTGAGATAATAAAAGTTAAATCTCAAACTTGGAAAACAGTTCTCGACAAAATAGATGAAGATTTTTTTATCCTCAACTACAAAATCGTAACCGAGAAACTCAAGAGGAGAAGAATAGAGAAAACAGATCCTAACCCATTAAGAGCTGGATAGAAGAAGTAAAATATGCGAAGAGGTGCTACCAATTAGACGATAAGTGGTAAAAATAAAAAAATGCCAGGATCGGCTGGAATACCAGCGAAAGCGAGAAACAAATTTGAAACTGATGACATCTTACTTCTCCAGGATGTTCCAAATTACTGTGGCACATTGAAACTACCTATACTTCGAGAAGAACGTCCGGATTGAGATTCGTCGAGAAACCAAACCAAAGTGGCTACACTAATTGTAAGCATAGAAGTTTTGGTCAATATGCCTCATATACACCGTAAGACAATCGTACGAGCATTCTTAAATAGCAGACTGAAAAAAAAAGAGTTGAGAACAAAAGAACAGTAATATAAACAACAAAATGCCTAAACGCTGGATACAATAAAGAAGGTGCTGG
>JAWQRP010002594.1:0-15188 GCA_033557875.1 Quadriops clusia | reverse complement strand
TAATTGCAGTATTTTGAAATTCAATATTGCTTAATTTGTATGCTCTATCAACTAAACATAAAATTATACTTTTTTTATAATTAAAATCACAATTTGATACAAAATTAATATATATTTCTGACCAAATATTTTTTGTAAACCAAGAAGTTCGTATTTTAGTATTATTTTAAATTGAAGTCATATCTAAAAAATTAATTTTATTATCTTTTGATTTTTCTAAAGTAAATTTTAGTTTCTCATGATAGTTATTAAATTTTAGAAAAATATGTTCAATTTGATTTTCTAAAGAAGAAATAATATCATCTACATATCTTTTATATAGACTGATATTATTAATATTCTTTCAAAGCTCAATTTCTAAATCTTCCATTACTAAATTTGCAATACATGCTGATTATGGGGATCCCATAGGAAGATCAAATTTTTGTTTGTAGTAATAATTATTAAATAGGAAATATGTTGAATTTAAACATATTGTTAAACCTTCTAATTAAAAAAAATACTAAAATTCAAACTTCTTGGTTTACTAAAAATATTTGGTCAGAAAGATATATTAATTTTTTATCAAATTGTGATTTTAATTATAAAAAAAGTATAATTTTATTGTATGGTATAATTTTATGTTTGTAACGAAACGTTGAGGAAAATATAAACAAATAATTTTAATGACCTTATACCCAATAATACATATATTTAATAATTAAAGTGAAAGTATGGATGAAAAAACATGACATGCGAATGAAATTAAACATAAAACCGAATTTAATTCCAAGTTCACAATAATAATCAAACAAAATTACAAACCAGAGCTGAAAAAATCATACTATGTTCGCAGAAAGATAATAGTATGTCATAATAGTTACAGGGCAGAACTTATATGGACACTGAAAATTGTACTAAGTGATTATTCATTTAAATCTGATTAAGGAATTACACAGATGTTTAGAGTTATAATTGGAGAATCCGTCCCTGAATTGTCATTATCTCCAAGGAAACTATCTTATATAATTATTAGTGAGTGCCTAGGGCTATATTTTCACTATACATAATTTATTAGTAGATGTTTCAAGTAAGTTTAATTGAACCTATCGTTTTGTTCTAATTACAGCAGGGCTATTTTTTAGGGTCTTATTTTAGTGTGCTGTATGAAGAAACGGTAAATAATAGTGGATAAAAAGAATTATTCATCATGATCCGTTACTGGTCCCAATCATTTGTAACAGTTACAAACTATATTTGGAAAATAAAAAAAGACAGGAAGAATTAGAAGAAATCAAATACAAAAAAATGGAAGAAGAAAAACCGAAATTGACTAGCATAATGAAGCCAAATCAAGAAAAAGAAACAATTAACAAAATAGAAATAAACTTGAACTTATTAATTTTGAATACTATTTAAAGGTTTAAAAACTTTATTGCTCAAAAAAATATAATTTTTTTTTACTTATGACTCAAATAGGATACAAATAAATTTATAAACAATTAATTATATTATATCTTAGATACTATAATATATTATGTATTAAATAATATATTATGTATTATATAATATATTATGTATTATATAATTTATTATGTATTATTTAATATATTATGTATTATATAATATATTATGTGTTATATAATATATTATAATGTGTTACGTTTTATATTACTTAATAATATATTACAAGTCTTCCTACATATTCTAGAATTAATCCGCCTCGAGTAGCTCAACCAGCTTCTTCTTATACTTCTCGAGTTCCTTAATCCTGAGCTTATTAGCGGCCAGCCGAGCCTCCAAATCGTCGCACATCGGCTTGGCGACCTTATTGACTATATGCACTAAGCTCAACGTCTTTAACGCATCGTTATGCAAATTAGCCAGCTCGTCGTTGGAGTCGTTAACCTCCTGCTCGTGGCTCATCACCTCCTCTTGACTTAAAATCTGCGGCAATTCCGCTATTCTTTCCAGGTTATACTGCTGGAACCTCTCGTTTTGAATCGCGAGCTCGATCTCTCGACTTTCGACATTGTCGCCGTTAACGGAGGCTTGGAAACAAATCAGTTGGATTTGGTTCTCTAGCTGGGCGTTGTCGACTTGGTAGACGGAGAAGATGAGGCCGCAGAATAACGGCTCCATCGTTTGGTAGACGGCTTGAGTCCTCGTGTCTGAATCATTGGAGGGTTAACGTTAAAAAAAATTTTTTTGTCAATGTTTTGATTTGTTTTTTTATTGTTAGTGTATAATAACAATTATAGATTTATGTAGTTGTTATTACATAATAACAAGATCTTTAACATAATAACAAGATATTTAACATAATAACAAGATATTTAACATACTAACAAGTTAATATAATAATAATAACAAGTTAATATAATAATAATAACAAGTTAATATAATAATAATAATAGAACTATTTGTGAACAATATTTAATATTAGCTTATTTTTGTTATGTCTAAACTTTAGAACAATGTTACATTCATTTATTATTATTATTATTATATGTAAATTTTATTATTACTATATGTAAATTTTATGATTATTACAATTCAATAATGTTGCTATGATAAACAGTTTAATATTTGGTTAAAACTCACCGACATGGCTTGGCCAAACGGTGATATGTGGATGAGAGTGGTACCAACCCACAACACGCATTCGCCTTTTAGTGCGAGCTTCTAGCTGTTCTGCATAAGTCTGAGCATGACACAACTGTTCCGGGGATATTTCTACCCGATCCGGTTGTTTGTCGCTCCTGTGCAGGATGACGCATGCCGTGATGTGGGAAATGCCTTTTTCCTCATCTATCTGAAATTAAACATAGTTTGCTATAAAACAAATACATACATACATAAAAGTATTTTTGAATACATTTAAAAAAAAATTCAATATTTAGATCTTTTACCAATTTCCATACTTAAAATATTTATGTATATACTAACATCCCCAATTAACAGTCCCATAATTTCCTCCTTTTCCGTTGTTAAGGCGTGTTGCAAACAAACTGCGTAGACATCGGCTGACAAGTTTACTTTCCGAAGGACAGTCGCCCTTTCGCCGTTGTTGCTACTTGCCATTTCTAGTTTAGATATCGGAAGATATCGCCTTTATACAACAATACTATATATATCAATACACACTATATACTATACTAAATTGGTGTTTAATGTACTACGTAATACTATATTCAGTATCTAAGAATATATTCAGTATCTAAGAATATATTCAGTATCTAAGACTATATTCAGTATCAAACACTATATTTAGTATCCAACACTATATTTAGTATATAACACTATATTCATATATAACACTATATTCATATATAACACTACATTTAAACAATCAGAAGAAAATTATAGGTTATATACGTTGAAACAGTTGACGAACCAATGACGTTGCAATGACGAACATTATAGGCAACCAACGTAACGCCTACTGTTTCTACGAAGTGAAACGATGGTTGCCTAATCAGAAGTTCTAGAATCGACTATTCCTAACTACTCTATACATATTATTCAAATTGTTTTAATGCAAGGACACTCAATACTCTTTGGAATTTCCCTTCTACCGCGAAGCACAGCAAATTCAAGTAAACAAATAATTATGCACAAACCAGTTATAAACAATAATGCCAACAAGTAGAGACGTAACGTTTCTCTAATTAGTTGATTGGTTTATTGGATTCCTGCAATTCTTCTCATTTTCTTTTGTCTCATCAAAGCAAATATGTGAGTACCCACTATCTCACATATAATAATCATATTATATGTGCTATTAGTTAAATTACCAAATGTTAGTGTCCACTATTATCACCTATTATGCCAACCTCCAAAACCATTTTTCTCCTTTTATCACCTATTTGGTTTTGCTTAATCAACGAAACCACACCTCAGAAGCAATCGCCTTGCCCACAAATTTTCCATTACGAAGAGCCAAGAAATCTAGAAAGCGGAAAGTGGTTCGGTGAGATAAAATTATTATCAGAAGACGACCTAGATGGCGTTTGGCTCACTGTAGCCTTAGACAGTCCTGGGGAATCCTTCGGGGTAAGTTAAATAAAACGTTTATTACAATACCACTTCAATGGTACCAAATTTTCCAGAATTGGTTCGGCCAATCGACGACCAAGAACAACAAAGTCTTCGACATCAGAAACTCGGATTTCTCCTTAAAAGCCAACAAGGAGAAGAAAGTAAGGATCTACACGAAATTCAATCTGACAAGCCCAATCCCAAGCATCCAAAAGATCAAATTAAACGGAAAAATAATTTGCCCGTTAAGCAAACCTAAAACACAAGTTGTGCCAAAAACCGGTTCAAAATCCCCAGTGGTCGAAAGAACCGGAAACGACGAAACCTTATTCGAACCTCCCGAAGAGCCCCCTTGCGGCACAACAGCTCAACAAATCCGTCCTTTGATCATCGATGGCTTCAACACTTCTGATGGCCAATTTCCTTGGCATGCTGCCATCTACATCACAGATATAAACAAATCTTTAAAGTACATCTGCGGAGGAACCTTGATAACCAAGCAGCATGTCGTCACAGCGGCCCATTGCGTCACCATGAGGAAAACCAACATTTTGACCAACTTCCAAAGACTCCAAATTTACGTGGGTACCACCAATTTGGCCGAATTCAGCCCTGGGACCCAATTGGGGACCATAAGGGACATCAAAATTCACCCTGACTATAGTACCGACTTCTATTACAACGACATCGCCGTTTTAACTTTACGCAACCCTATCAAAATCACTGATTACGTAAGACCCGTTTGCTTATGGGACGATTCCGAAGACAAATCGATCGAAAGATTGTACAACAAATCTGGATTAGTGACAGGCTGGGGTTACGAAGGAGACAATAGAATCCCAAGTGATTCCTTAAAAGGGGCCTACATGCCAATTGTCAACACAGCCACCTGTTTGTTTTCTAATAGACCCTTTTTCTCTCGAGTTACCTTTGAGAAAAACTATTGCGCTGGGTTTCGCGGGGGTTCAAACGTTTGCAATGGAGATTCAGGAGGGGGAATGGTTTTCAAACGTAGCAAACCACCCCCAGATGGCGCCACCATTTGGCAAATTAGGGGGTTGGTCTCCATAGGGGTGGCCATGCAAACCACAGGAAATTGCGACCCTGACAACTATTCCGTTTTCACAGATGTTGTCAAGTACTTAGACTGGATCAAAAGTGTGATAAACAAGAGTGTGAAATAAATCTTTAATTTTTTCCATTCGTTTAGATTTGAATCCCACTTCTGATGTAGTGCAACCTCGATATACCTACTAGTATTTTTTCACTAGCTAGTCGTTTTTCTATGTAGATAAAGATTCAGAAGCTATTTTATTTGTTCAGGAGGACCTCTATTCGACATCTGTCGGGGCCGTTATCGGTTTAATCACGCAGCAGATTGTTTAAATAAAAGTTCAGCATATCCTCTGAAGCCGAGAAGGTTCAATCGCAGCTGCTGCAGATAAGAGAGGAAATATTAAGAGGTTAAGCGTATCTGAGCCGCTGATAAGCGGCCAGGAGGCAGAGCAAAGGAATTCGTATGGTTTTCTGCTTTAAGGGCTGAAATTGCGCTGAAATCTACCACTCCTCAAGAAAATGAGCATCCGCTGACTCGACTGCCCATCCCATTGAGCTGGCTAAAAATAACTTTACTCACTAATCGGTTCGTAAATTTGATTCGGAGGCTATAAGCTCAATGTCGCTGAGCTCGATGATTTATGTAAGCCTATGTGTACATACATGTAGTGTAAGCAACAGTGTAAGCACCAACGACGTAAGCGCAGATATGTACGCATGTAATCAAACGAGTGCGACTGGAGCAACCTGTTGAAGCATTTTCATTCAAAGAGGAGCTTAGTACATATTTGAGTTCTTTGAAAAAAATCTAGTTGACTTCGAGTCTGCTTTTTAGAGGACAAAAGGGTGAGTTCCCCAAAATTAATAATAATTTTTTTTTGTTACGATTTTGAATTTATTACTTAATTATAATTAATTAATTTAAAATTAACAGTTGTTTATTAATATTTATTTTGTTAAAATACGAGGAAAACTTTTTTTATTTGACTCTCTTATTTTAACTTTTATTTGACTCTATTATTTTACCTTTTATATAACTCTATTACAAACTTTGTTTACTGCGGAAACAATTATGCATGTGATAATACTAATTTAAAATGTGTATTCAACATACACAAATAATAATTAATTATTATTCTAAACGATAACAATATAATGCATTTGTCTTATCTTTATTCATTTATTTTGTCTATGACAAACATCTTAGTCTATTTTATTTGATAACTTCCACAATATATAATTTTTTTTGTGTAAACTTTAAATTGATATGAAATATTTAAATTATTGTGTTATGAACTGCTACTTATATAAAAACACTAGTACGTGTATGTGTTAACTTTTATTTTAAACTAAAAACTATTCTGTAACTATAAGAACGATTAATTATTTAATAATCATATCATTTATTTATATATATAGAACCATAATATTTAGTTTGAGGCGTTTTCGAAATTATTAGCACGTTGAGCTCGCTCGCTTCGCTCGCTCGCCGCCTCGCGCCTTCGGCGCTCGTTTTTTAAGACACTTCACTGGAGCTCTTAACGTTCAATTTTGTATAAAGGATTATTTTTTCAAACTATTGTAGTAAAGCTTAATTTTTTATGTGTGTTTATTATTTAATTATCACATATTTCATTAAATAATATTTACCATATTTATTTATTCAATTAATATTTATATTATTTACTTAATATTTATATTATTTGCTTAATATTTATATTATTTATTTAATATTTATAATATTTATTTATTATATATGTTGTTTATTTATCTATAAAATCATAATATTTAGTTTGAGGCGTTTTCGAAATTATTAGCGCGTTGAGCTCGCTCGCTTCGCTCGCTCGCAGCCTCGCGCCTTCAGCGCTCGTTTTTTAAGACACTTCACTGGAGCTCATAACGTTCAATTTTGTATGAAGGATTATTTATTCAAACTATTATTGTAGTAAAACTTAATTTTTTATGTGTATTTATTATTTAATTATCACATATTTCGTTAAATAATATTTACCATATTTATTTATTCAATTAATATTTATATTATTTACTTAATATTTATATTATTTGCTTAATATTTATATTATTTACTTAATATTTATATTATTTGCTTAATATTTATATTATTTGCTTAATATTTATATTATTTACTTAATATTTATATTGTTTATTTAATATATATGTTGTTTATTTATCTACAAAATCATAATATTTTGTTTGAGGCGTTTTCGAAATTATTAGCACGTTGAGCTCGCTCGCTTCGCTCGCTCGCCGCCTCGCGCCTTCGGCGCTCGTTTTTTTAAGACACTTCACTGGAGCTCTTAACGTTCAGTTTTGTATGAAGGATTATTTGTTTAAACTATTGTAGTAAAGCTTAATTTTTTATGTGTATTTATTATTTAATTATCACATATTTCATTAAGTAATATTTACATTATTTATTTATTCAATTAATATTTATATTATTTACTTATTATTTATGTTATTTACTTAATATTTATATTATTTACTTAATATTTATATTATTTACTTAATATTTATATTATTTGCTTAATATTTATATTATTTATTTAATATATATGTTGTTTATTTATCTACAAAATCATAATATTTTGTTTGAGGCGTTTTCGAAATTATTGGCACGATGAGCTCGCTCGCTTCGCTCGCTCGCCGCCTCGCGTCTTCGGCGCTCGTTTTTTTAAGACACTTCACTGGAGCTCTTAACGTTCAATTTTGTATGAAGGATTATTTTTTCAAACTATTGTAGTAAAACTTAATTTTTTTGTGTGTAATTATTATTTAATTATGACGTATTTCATTAAATAATATTTACATTATTTATTTATTCAATTAATATTTATATTATTTACTTAATATTTATATTATTTATTTAATATTTATATTATTTACTTAATATTTATATGATTTACTTAATATTTATATGATTTACTTAATATTTATATTATTTACTTAATATTTATATTATTTACTTAATATTTATATTATTTACTTAATATTTATATTATTTATTTAATATTTATATTGTTTATTTATCTATAGAATATTTTGTTTGACACTTTTTCGAAATTATTAATATGTTGAGCTCGTTCCCTTCGATCGCTTGCCGCCTTGCGCCCTCGGCACTCGTTTTTAAGACACTTCACTGGAGCTCTAACGTTCAATTTTGTATGAAAGATTATTTTTTCAAACTCTTATAGTAGACACTCGCGAACTTAATTATTTATGGGTAATTATTATTTAATTATCACATATTTAGTTAAATAATAATTACATTATTTATTTATTTAATATTTATATTATATATTTAATTAAATAATATTTACATTATTTATTTATTCAATTCATATTTGTATTCTTTATTTAATATTTATATTATTTACTAAATAGTTATATTATGTATTTATTAAATAATATATATCTAGATTATTTATTTATGCAATTAATATTTATATATTTTTAAATATATATATTGTTTATTTATTTATAGAACCATAATATCTTGTTTGAGGCGTTTTTAAAATTATTGGCGCAATGAGCTCGCTCGCTTCACTCGCTCGCCGCCTCGCGCCTTCGGCGCTCGTTTTTTTAAGACACTTCACTGGAGCTCTTAACATTCAACGTTTGCTCTAAAATTCTATGTAATTTAATAATAAATAATACAAGTATTTTTTATAATTTTAATATTATTATTAATAGTAATTCTATTTAAAATAATTTCTACATAAAATATTTGATTATAAAAATGTTTCACAAGTGTTTTCAATCGTGGAGACTTCGAGCTCGCTCGCTTCGCTCGCTCGCCGCCTCGCGCCTTCGGCGCTTGTTTTTTAAGACACTTCACTGGAGCTTCCTACATTCAATTTTGTATGAAAGATTTGTTTTTATTTATATAAAGATTATTTTTACAAACTATTGTAGTAAACACTTATGAACTTTTTTTATGTGGAATTGTTATTTATTTATCATGTAATACATTAATTCATATTTACATTATTTAATTATTCAATTAATATTTATATTATTTATTTAATTTTCATATTATTGTTTAATATTTATATTATTTACTTAATATTTACATTATTTACTTGATATTTATATTATTTACTTAATATTTATATTATTTACTTAATATTTATATTATTTACTAAATATTTATATTATTTATTTAATGTTTATATTGTTTACTTAATATTTAAATTATTTATTTTAATATTTAAATTATTTACTTTAAGATTTATATGATTCATTTGTCTATATAACCATAATATTTAGTTTGAGGCGCTTTCGAAATTATTGGAACGCTCATTCTCTACCCATACAAGACATTCATGTCGCGTTTCGCGAGTTTTTTTTTAAATTAAAGAAGGCCTGAGAGCCAAGTAAAATAAAGAATAATTTTGATTTTTAAATTTATTTATTATAGATTATTTTTTAATTTCTTATAT
Source organism: Quadriops clusia (assembly GCA_033557875.1). Taxonomy (NCBI): domain Eukaryota; kingdom Metazoa; phylum Arthropoda; class Insecta; order Coleoptera; family Hydrophilidae; genus Quadriops; species Quadriops clusia. The sequence continues at coordinate 5,649 of JAWQRP010002594.1, read as the reverse complement.
ATTTCGCCTTTTACGTAAATCCGAGAATACGAAGGTCGCAGGCCGACCGTGTTGGCAAGACATGAGGGTTGCGCGTAGCGCGACCCTCATGTCTTGTGTGGCTCGCGAACGAGCGAAGCGAGTGAGCGAGCGCCTACTATGATGAATATAACAAGCTCCAGTGAAGTGTCTTAAAAAACGAGCGCCGAAGGCGCGAGGCGGCGAACGAGCGAAGCGAGCGAGCTCATAGTCTCTATAATTAAAAAGTACTTGTGAAACATTTTTCTAAACAAATATTTCGTATAGTTACACTATTGTGTAATAATAAAGAATATCGGTGATTAAATACAAGAATAGATAAATGAATGAATAAGAGAATAAATAAATAAATGAGTAATAAGGGGACAAATTAATATCAGAGTAATAAGTGAACATATTAATAAAAGAGTAATTAAGGAACAAATTAATAAATGTATAAGTAAATGAACAAAAGAATAATTAATATAAATGAATAAATAATTAGATGAATAGATAATATAAATGAATAAATAATTAGATGAATAAATAATATAAATGAATAAATAATTAGATGAATAAATAATATAAATGAATAAATAACATAAATTAATAAATAATATAATTGAATAAATAATATAAATGAATAAATAATTAGGTGAATAAATAATTAAATTAATAATAATAACAAAATTTTAATGCCAAAATTGAATGGTAGAAGCTCCAGTTGACTGTATTAAAAAACGAGCGCCGAAGGCGCGAGGCGGCGAGTGAGCGAAGCGAGCGAGCTCGAAGTCTCTGTGATTAAAAATACTTGTGAAACATATTTCTAAACTAATATTTCATATAGTTAGTTACACTGTTGTGTACTAATTAAAAATATGGATGATTAAATACAAGAATAGATAAACGAAAGAATAAGAGATTCAATAAATAAATGAGTAATAAAGGAACAAATTAATAAAAGAATAATAAGGGAACAAATTAATAAACTAGTAATTAGGGAACAACTAAATAAAAGAGTAATTAGGGAACAAATAGAGTAAGTAAATGAACAAAAAAATAATTAATATAAATGAATAAATAATTAGATGAATAGATAATATAAATGAATAAATAATTAGCTATATAAATAATTAAATTAATAATCATAATAAATTTTTTTCTTGTTCAATTGTAATTTTCTTCCTGACCTGTATTCTTTTTATTTTATTCTTGTACTCTTTTCTTGGGATTACCTTGGTCTTTTCTATTTATTATTCAATAAAACAACAGTCCTTTATCTCCTCATTCTCTTTATTACCTAACGTTTCGCCTGTTATTCTTACAGGCTTCTTCAGAAGTGTATCTATTAAAATATTTTCCCTCCTTGTTACATTTTAAAAACAATTAAACATTTTTTTTTACAAACATTTCTTTACTCTAACACTACATACATTTTAAAATCTACTGCCTAAACCTGAACTTTTTTCAAGTTCAGTAAGTAATAAGGCAACATATTAATAAAAGGGTAATAAGGGAACAAATTACTAAAAGAGTAATTGGGGAACAAATTAATAAATTAATTTCCAGCAGGATTTAATTTATTTATTTAATGTTTCTAATGTATTCAAGTTTTTTGAAATTTTATTGTTAGTACTAGATAATTGGCTATAGATCTATTCATTTCTCACAAAACATAATTTTTTATATAAGAAAGTATTTTCAGGGTTAAGGCATAAATCCATTCGTTTTATTTTCAATCATTCCTTAATAGCAAAATTTCAGCAAAAGTAAAGAAAGCATAATGATCAGTTTTTTGATAAGAGTCTTCCAATAGAGTAAAGAATAAGGTTTTGAAGCTTTTGTGAATCTTTGTTCAATGCATGAAGATTAGTAGTGTAACTACTAAGATTGATAGAAGAAAAAAAAACAAAAAAAAACAATTGGGACCCCCAACTTATAAAAAAAAATAAATTAGAATGGTATAAAAAGAAACGAAGAAACTTTTACTGCATATCTGTGGATAAATGCTATTATAATTGGTATCCAAATATTCTTCTAATGGAACAATTCTGAAAATTTTATTTCAAAAGACAGAAGATTGATAGATAGAAGGTAGAGAGATAGATGATAGATAAATCGATGATAGATAAATAGATGATAGATAAATAGATTATAGATAAATAGAACATAGAGGGATAGAATAATAATAATCTAACAAATAATCTAAAAAGCACTTTCTCTTTCTTTCCAGTACCAATAACCAAGAAAAATGAACATAGAAGAGTACCTAGATGAGCTCCTCTTAAACGATTGCGACTTCCTAGACAACTACGATATAGAAACCGACGACTTCATCCTAGAAGACCTGTTAGAAAGAAGCGACTCATCTCTAGGATTGTTCCAAACAGAATCAGTTAAAGACGATGATGAGGAAGTTATTTCTGAGGAAGAAGACCAAGACAAGAAGAAATCTTTCTTGTGTGAAGTTTGCGCGAAGAAGTTCGCCTGCCTGCAGTACTTAATTCGCCATCGACTGAGACATTCTTCTGATAGGAACAACTTCATGTGCGACATCTGCAGCAAAAGTTATACTACCAACTCGCTCTTGAAGAGGCACCAAGTCGAGCACCAGAAGAACCTTAAGCAAATCTTCGAGTGTTTGACTTGCAAGAAGAGCTTTAAGATCAAGCACCGATTGGTCGAGCACCTGAAGTACCACTTCAAGAAGCTTCAGTTCTCGTGCGCTATTTGCGAGAAGGTTTTCGGATTGAAGAGGAACTTGAAAAGGCATCTTCTTCTGCACACTGGCGAACTACCGCACAAGTGCGTCGAGTGTGGAAAAGGGTTCAAACAGAAAAGCCATCTTGAGAAGCACCTCAAGGTGCACACTCAAGAGAGACCTTTTTCTTGCGAGAGTTGTTTGAAGACGTTTTCCCGGGGGGATAGGCTCAAGGACCATTTGAAGATTTGCAAGAAGAAAAAAAGTTAGTAGTAGGAATCTATAATATATTTATTGTGTTTAGAGAGGCTGAAGAAAATAACAACGATTGGTACTAAACATGAGTACTTAGGTGTTTCTTTAAGTAATGCTTTAACCCGAATTCCTTTCCGCATAATCCGCAGGAGAACCGTTCTTTGTTGTGGACAAGCCGGATGTGCCTCTTCATGCTGCACTGAAGAGAAAACTTCCTGTTGCAAATGGAGCATTGGTAAGGTTGCTCTTTGGAATGGGTCCTCTGGTGGAACCTTAACCCAGATTTTTGTCTGAACATCTTTCCACAAAGGTCACATCCGAAGTTCTTCTCGGCCTTGTGAGAGTCTAGGTGACTCACCAATGAATGCTTCAAAGCAAATTTCCTCCCACAAAGACCACAAGTGAAGTTTTTCTCCCCAGTATGGACCACCATGTGCCTCTTCACCGAAGCCTTCTCGCTGAACCTTCTGTTGCAAAGATGGCAGCTAAAGGCTTTGATTCCAGCGTGGGTCTTCCCATGACCTTCCAAACCCTTCTTGGTGACGAAGACCTTCGAGCAAATCTTGCATATAAACCGGTCTTTATTTGTGTGGGTCAAAAGATGGTTTTTAAGCCGGTTGCGCACGTGGAAGCTCTTTTGGCAAAAGTCGCAGGTGAAGGGTCTCTCGGTGGAATGGATCCTAACGTGCTGCTTCAAGTAGTAAGGATCTGCGAAGGTCTGGTTGCATACCCCGCAGGGGTAAGGCTTCACCAGAGAATGGGTTCTTAAGTGCCTCCTCAACTTGGTCCCCAAAGAGAAGGTCATGGTGCAAAGGTGGCACTTGTGGGGCTTCACCCCAGAATGGGTCATCAAGTGCTGCTTGAGGTTGCCCTTGGCCGCGAATCTCTTCCCACAAGTGGCGCACTCGTGCGGTTTCACCCCCGTATGCGTTTTGAGGTGCTCCACCAAAGAACCCTTCTCCCCAAAATTCTTCTCGCAATGGTAGCAAAAGAATGGTTTAACCCCGGCGTGCGTCTTCTGCACATGCTTCACCAAATCCCTCTTGGAGAAGTACTTCTTCTCGCAGATGGAGCAACTGAAGGGACGGTCGTTGGCGATGGTCTTCAGATGGTTCTGAAGAGAACTCTTGTCCACGAACTTCTTCTCGCAGTGAAGACAAGAGAATGGTCGGTCTCCTCTGTGAAGCATCAAATGCTTGTCCAATCCTCCCTTTTGGACGAATCTCTTGTCGCAAAGGGAGCATTTGTGGGGTTTCTCTCCTCGATTGGCCATCATGTGGAGCTTGAGGGTGAAGTTCCTCGTGAAGCCCTTGTTGCAGACTTTGCAGAAGAACCTTTTTTCTGGGGACTTGTGGGATGGTTCGGGTTTTGGGGTTTTGGGTTCTTGGGCTTTGGGTTCTTGGGCTTTGGGTTCTTGGGCTTTGGGTTCTTGGGCTTTGGATTCTTGGGCTTTGGTTTCTAGACATTTGGTTTCTAGAGTAGTTTTGGTTTCTAGAACTTTGGTTTCTAGACATTTGGTTTCTAGAGTAGTTTTGGTTTTTAGAACTTTGGTTTCTAGACATTTGGTTTCTAGAGTAGTTTTGGTTTCTAGAACTTTGGTTTCTAGACATTTGGTTTCTAGAGTAGTTTTGGTTTCTAGAGTTTTGATATCTGCATTTTTGGTTTCTAGAGTAGTTTTGAAGTCTAGAGTAGTTTTGGTTCCTAGAGTCTTGGTTTGTAGAGTTTTGGTTTGTAGACTTTTGGTTTCTAGAATTTCGGTTTCTAGACTTTCGGTATCGAGAATTTTGATTTCTAGACTTTTAATATCTAGAATTTTGGTTTTTAGACTTTCGGTGTCTAGGGTTTTGGTTTTTAGATATTTGGTGTCTACGGTTTTGGTTTTTAGACTTTTGGTGTCTAGGGTTTTGATTTTCAGAGCTTTGTTTGCTAGAGCTTTGGTTTCTAGAGCTTTGCTTTCTAAAGCTTCAACTTGTAGTGCTTCAACTTTTAGCGGTTCTACTTTTGGTAGTTTAGCTTTTGTAGTTTTGGCTTTAAGCGCTTTAGCTTTTGAAGTTTTGACTTTTACTGCTTTAGCTTTTAAAGTTTTGTCTTTTAGTGTTTTAGCTTTTGAGGTTTTGGCTTTTAATGCTTTAGCTTTTGAAGTTTTGTCTTTTAGTGCTTTAGCTTTTGAAGTTTTGGCTTTTAGTGCTTTAGCTTGTGAAGTTTTGGCTTTTAATGCTTTAGCCTTTGAAGTTTTAGCTGTTGGTGCTTTAGCCTCTAAAGCTTCTGAAGATTCAGCTTCTAAAGTTTCAGATTCTAAAGTTTCAGATTTTAAACTTTCAGCATCTGATGTTTCAGCATCTGGAGTTTCAGTTTTCAGAGTTTCAGCGTTTAAAACAACACCTTCTAAAGCTTCACTTTCTTGAGCCTCATCTTCTAGAGTTTCAGTTTTTATAATTTCGTATACTAAAGCTTTAAAACCGTTTTGATCTAAAGCTTCTTCTTTAAAACTTTCATCTCCTATATTTCTTTCATCTAAATTCTTGTCGTCTAAGTTGTTGTAATCTAAATTGTTGTAATCTAAATTATTATAATCTAAATCGTTGTACTCTAAATTTTTGTAATCTAAATTGTTGTACTCTAAACTTTTGCCTTCTAAGTCACTTTCTTTAGAATCTTCTTCCCCAAAATACATTCCCTCCAAACCTTCAACTTTG
>JAWQRP010002593.1:0-15191 GCA_033557875.1 Quadriops clusia | reverse complement strand
ATTACTCTAACGATCAATGTAAGACTAACGTAGGGTGTACGTATCTGCAGAAAGTTTTTGCAACATGAAAATTTTATAATGATTTTTACAATTAAAAATTTATAATTATTAAAAATAAGGAGTAAGAGTAATATTAAATTCATTTCAATTTAAATTAATCTCAAATTAAAAAAATATGAAAATATCTCGTGTACATGGTCAGATGTACATGTGCACATGGAAATAAATATACGTGTACATGGTAATAAATATATGTGTACATGACTGCCCGTGATTTTTCACGGGCATTAACTAGTACATATCATAGTAAACAACTTGAAATAAAACTCAAAACCAACAATTATTAAATATAGTACTATCTCTAGAATGATTGAATGAATTCATAAATACTTAGGTTACATGGTCAATTCAAAACATGACAGAATCCCATATGCTTTAATAGATAGATACTTACATAAAGTTCAAATTGGTCCTGGGATGGCAAAAATATGGTTTATTCCAAAAAATCGAAGTTTCCAATTTAGGGCGAACATTAAATTACTAATATGCACAACCTGAAGCTAAGGTAAACCTAGATCCCTATAAAGAACAAACAAAAAAGATAATTATAATTTGCTATATGAAGAATTTAAGGCAACGTACCTTCTTCGGTAATTCAAAAGAGCATAGGGAAAAAATAAATAGCTAAGACAAAATCTTTAGCAGAAAACTTGTCATCAACAAAAACAAGTCACCTTGACAACGGATGACACATTCAAGTCAAAGGTTGCTTAAATTAAAAAGATGAATTGCCACAGTACCTACGTATGTGTATTCTAGAACCTTAGAAAAACTTTGTAAGGAACATATTAAGAACAAGGACTCGGTATTCCGTTAATACTTACCAGAATATAATCACTGCACTATGGGTTATACGACCGAAATTTTTGCCAAAAGTATTATTTTTTTTTTAATTTCCCAATAAAAATTAAGATATGAGTTTAAAATGAAATAATAAGAAAATGTTTCCTACGACTTTTTGAAATATTTATAAAAATAAGGGCACTACTCTTATACATAATTGACTTTTGTCCCGTCACGGCTAAACCGAAAGTTGCAGGTGATATTTGACTAGCTTATAATTAGCATCAAATGAAGTAGAAACTTTAATATTTTGTTTAATATCATCTTTCCAAAATTATTTTTAACTAATTCAATTTTACCATGTTTTAGTACATGCCTAAAGCAATAAGTTGTCCGAATTTCTTAATAAAATATGAATATTTAAGGCATGTTAACACCCTTCAAACTTTCATTGCACATACAGGAAAAAACACCGCACTAGTCAATGTCATAAAAACGTCAAAGTCTATACCTCATTGAGAGTGTAAAAAGGCAACAAAAAAAGAACCAGTTATGAAGATGTATAAAGATTATGCTCCTATACGAAATTTCAGGCCCCAAGATGCCATGGTTTATTTATAATTAGTTATTTTATTTAACTGACGAAAAATTTTTCCACTGGGAGCAACTTGCAACTGTGGAAAAGTAGAAAAAGATAGTAATAACATAAATTTACTCTACCAAAAGAGATAGCTACAACTAACACCAGATGGTAGATAGATTCACATGTGTCAGATTTAGAAAAATATGCACAAAAGAAGATGGAACGATTTTAGGTTATGGTCTATCAAATGTCACTAACGACGATCTTTAACTGTCATAAATCTACTTTATCTTTCTAACCTTAGCACGAACCGTAAATAAAGATAAAAATAACTTAATGGTTTTCCTTTCTTGGGATTTCGGTTCTACATGAAATTAATAGACAATTTGATTTATGTTAACATTATTTTCCTTTATTATTTTCCTTTACGTACGTTTCACCGTTTAAGGCTTCATCAGGAGGAAATTCTTCATTTTACATGATTACATTTAACAAATTAAAATAATCTGGAAAAGAAATACAATTGTAAATAATATTTGATATAATCTACATGCGCCTTGTGCGTTTTTCATATGCCAATGTGAATTTCTTTTAAGGTTATAACATATTTCTGGGATCACTTACTCTTTAAAAGGTTTTCATAATTTAAACTTATTCTACATTGATTAATTTGACTATAACTAATTGTAATTTTACGGATGATTATGAAAAATGTCGATTTTTAAATTTATGTCGCTTCACCTTGCGCCTTGTCACTGTTTCTTCTCGTTTGGTAATGTCGGATTCTCTTGCCTCTTTCAACTGCGCAGTGGCGGAGCGGTGGGAGCTATTACATTCTCACATAGGCGTCGTTGGTCTGTGATAAATTCATTGTATATGATGTTTAGGTTTTCTATATCTCTTCTGTCATTGATGAAATGCCTCCGTCTTTTTATATGTACCATTTCCAAAATAAGTCTTGCTTTTTCTTTACTTTCAGTGCAAAGCACTTTGGGATTGTTTAAGTTGAAATTATGGTTTTCTTCTTCTGCATGTCTTTTTAGAGCTCTGTTTTCCTGGTTTCTTCCTTGTAAACTGCTTTGATGTGATTTAAGGCGATCTTTAAGGTGTCTCTTTGTTTGTCCTATGTGTACGGCATCGCACTCTGTGCACTTCACCTCATACACGACATGCGTTTTGTCTAGAATATCTGTTGGATCCTTTAACTGGGTGTACATTTTTTATTTAAAATTGAAAAAATTTTTATGAGCTACGTTAATTTTATGCGGATTTTGAATGTGTGATATTTTTTCTGACAGGTGTGGTATGTAGGGTACTGAAGTGTAGATTTTCCTTTGGTCTTCTTCTGATTGTTGTCTTTTTGTTTTTCCATTGTAATAAAAGTGTGTACGTTCCTTAAAAATTTTCCTTATGAGATTCTCTGGGTAACCATTTTCTTGAAGAGTCAACATGACTTTTTCCAACGTTGATGGGCGATATTCTGGACTAGTTAGTTTTATGGCACGATCTGCAAGGCCCCTGATTACATTCAATTGGAAAATTTTTGGTTCTGCTAATTTAAAGTTTAGGTATCTCCCTGACCAAGTCTTCTTTGTGAACCATTTTGTTTTGATGCTACCGTCTGTATTCCTTATTAATGTAATGTCCAAAAAATTAATGCAATTGATACTTTCTTCCTCTATGATGAACTGTATATTAGGATTTTGACTATTGAAAACTTCTAATACTTCTTTGGTTTTGTTTTCTGGTACTGCGGTAATGCAATCATCTACATATCTTTTGAAGAAAGGGATTGGAAATTTCAACCTTTTTAAAATCTCCTCTTCTAGATCTTCGAATATAAAATTCGCTAAATCTGCTGACATTGGTCCTCCCATTGGCAAACCTTTATGTTGTTGATAGAATTTGTTTTTGTCTGACTTGGTTTTGTGATGCCTGGTCTAATTTAGTGATAGCTGGTTCGATGCTTGCTATTATGTTATGGAAGGGTACTTGGTATGGTTCACATTCAACTGCAAAATTAGGGCCCAGGCTTACTGTTTCTTCAATGTTTGTTGGTATCTGGGTGCTTGATATGTTTTGTATCCAGTCCTTGTTAGTTGTAATTTGGCCGTTGTTCATTTTCTTTTGTTTAGTGGATAGCGACTCTATTTTTTTAAAGTTCTTGTTTTTATTCTTGATGAATGTTTTTTCTCCTCTGCTTTCCGTGATGTCTATAAACTGTTTGAATGTATCTTCCGACAGTAACCTCTTTAATCTATGTTCCTTATGTTTAGTGCTTGTGGTCTTCCTAATAAATTGTTTGAGATTGTCACTTAATATCAAATTTATGATTTTCCTTATATATTGGTTATGTGCATTCTCCATCTTTCCTTTTATGTAGTTATCTTTGATGTCTAACTGTCTAGTTTTACCCTGTAGAATCGGAAGTGTTAATCGTTTGGTCTTACAATGGGTAAGAAAACATTTTTTATTCTTCATTTTCTTCAATATGATGTTTGTTCCATATTTCTTTCCTACTCTTTTATAAAAGTTAATTTTCCCTTATATATATATATATATTGTTCACAAATTTTTTTAACTTTTCACAAAATAATTTCGCAAGTTAAATATCCAAGATTTTTTCATTCACAGAATAAAACCACCACATTTACCCACAACACTCCGCGAATATAAATGTATTATTGGTGAATAATTCATGCCATAAAACTTGTTCGCTTGGGGAAGGCTTTTAAAGAGAGCATAACCCCTATCGATCCTCCTTATTGCGTGGATGGGAACGGTCCAGGGGGAGAGTGAGACAAATTGGAAGCAAATTGCCTCCTAAGATTTACTTACTCGAAAAAAAAAATCATTACCGATGTAAAAGTCTTGATATTGATGTTTAATATCTAGCCCACTGGAAAGCTAAGGACGTCCTTCTGCATCCTGTATCGATCCCCTTTTCGTGTCCAAAAGAGAACCCCATTAACTAGACTGTAAACAGCTGTATATATGCAGCAGGATAAAGGAATCCACAGAGCTTGAAATGTCTACTAGAATGTATTAGTCACATGTATTGAATTTTCAGTCTTCCTCTTCGGAGTATTATTAGATTGTGAAACCCGTGTATTTTCAACGCCTTTGTGCTCCCAGCATTCAGTGAATACTTCTAATTTGTTGTTTGTGGAAGTCTCTAAATAGCACATCATTCAGTTTCCCTGAATCCAGGGACATGCAATTTCAGGAAAAGATACTTAATATCGTGACAACTGTTCAATAAAATATGATAAATTTTAATATTAGTCAAGTCTATAACCAGGACCCAACTTTTTTTATTTACATTTGAAATATGGCCCACACGATCCGCGAATAAATCAGGCATCTCCGAGTACGTGAGTTTATCACATCTCTTATCCAAACACTCACGAGGAAGATTCTAAAGGGGTAATTTTCCGCGTTATTAGATTGGATCCTGATCCATTCAGCCTCTACAAAAGTTCATGATAACTACATCCCCTGTCGATAGCAGCATTCCTTCGGGTTAATGAGGGTTTTGTTTTGTTCGTCCTGACACGAGGATAATTTTTTTTTTTAATTATTCTTTTGTAATATTTGTTTTTTAATATTTCTCTATTAATAGTTATTCTCTAATATTTCTTCTCTAATATTTCTTCTCTAATATTTCTTCTCTAATATTTCTTCTCTAATATTTCTTCTCTAATTTTTCTTCTCAATATTTCTTCTCAATATTTCTTCTCCAATATTTCTTCTCTAATATTTCTTCTTTAATATTTCTTCCCTAATATTTCTTCTTTAATATTTCTTCTTTAATATTTTTTCTTTAATATTTCTTTTTTAATATCGCTTGTGTAAAATTTCCTTTGTGTGTGTATAAACACGATAAACTATTCAAATATTTCACCTGTAGGTACGGAAACCACAACAAACCGAAATAGTAATTTTATCTCTTCGTGATGATTGTGCCAAGCTATCTAACCACCTACGTAGTACCAAATATCACAAATAAAATTGATAAGGTACTTTTGTGTGCAACTAGAAACATGGCGCCTTCCATTCCATTCATCCGGGTGAGGAGGCAGGAAGGTGGGGAGCCTGAGGCTCCAGCGCCAGCTCCACCAAATCCTCCAGCACAAGATGTGGTTCCAATGCCTGCTGTGCCTGCAGCAGTCCAACCACCAGCCCAACCACCAGCCCAGCCACCAGCCCAACCACCAGTCTATGAAACCCACATTTTTCAACACCACCAACACGCCTCGAACGCGACTACGAAAATTCCAGAAATAGGTAAGATTTTGGTCCTTTGGTACTCTTTGTGTTTCCTTGTTTTTACTTTTGCAGGGGTTGCTTTTTTTGGCTGTTTTATGGGATTAGTTCATTGAGGGAACACTAATCTGGTATAAGTACCAGTTGGTATATGATAAGAAACTTTGTTTATTGTAAGATTCTTTGTATATTCCAATTTCCTTTTATCCTTCTTCATATTTCTCAATTAAGTGGTTAATCTTCCCAGTGAACTTATTTCTTTCTTCTCAATTAACTGGTTCATCTTTGTAATTGAATGGTTATTCCTAATCAAATGGTTCTTCCCAATCAAATTTTTCTTCTCAATCAAATGATTCTTCCCAATTAAATGTTTCTTCGCAATTAAATGCTTCTTCCCAATTAAATGCTTCTTCCCAATTAAATGCTTCTTCCCAATTAAATGCTTCTTCCCAATTAAATGCTACTTAACGAAAGATATCCTCATAACAAATTTCACAGTTAAATAATGTAGCTTCCTTTAAGTACAATACATCATCTTTAACTGTTCCAGTGAAAGAGGAAGCTGCGAACAGCTCATCCTCGGCCTCCGAAGACTTCAAAGACAAGGCTATGGACGTGACAAATAAGATTTCGAAGGAATTGGGAGTGGACAACTGGGTAGTGGTTACGATAGCCATAGGTATGTGAATTCAATTATGGTTTAAAGTTTTCAGAAAATTAAAAATTCGGCTTTTGGCCATAAAAATGAAAATCAAATGCTAATAAGTTCTTCTTTTTTTAATTTATTAATTTTGACCATAATCCCTTAACTTTCATTACAGCCATATGCGCCATCGTCTTGGGCATCTGTTTCTGCTGCATAAGGCGATGCTTCCGGAAGCGGAGGGCAAAGGGCGACAAAAAGGGGATGAAGGGGGTGGACCTCAAATCGGTCCAGCTTTTAGGCTCGTCGTACAAAGAGAAAGTAAGTTCTGTAATAACGCTAGGAAAGAAGAAACCAATGTTTGAACTGAAATTTCTTCATCTTTAGGTGCAGCCTGACATGGACGAACTGACCGAGAATGCCGAAGAACCTGATGAAGGAGAGAAACCGGAAGTGCAGAAACTGGGGAAACTGCAATATAAGGTAAGAACAATATAAGGTAAGAGTGATATAAGGTAAGAGCAATATAAGGTAATGCAATATAAGGTAAAGCAATATAAGGTAAGAGCAATATAAAGTAAGAGCAATATAAGGTAAGAGCAATATAAGGTAAGAGCAATATAAGGTAAGAGCAATATAAGGTAAGAGCAATATAAGGTAAGAGCCATATAAGGTAAAAGCTGATACAAGGTAGCGACAAGAGTAATTTTTAAACAATCACCTAAAATCTTTTTGCTCCAAGCCATCGAATATTTAGATACTTAAAATTCAATTACTATCAATTCAGCTAATTGATTTCGCTCAACAGTGAAAGTTGAATTCCAAAAAATAAAGTATTATTCCACAAAGCAAAAGGTTATAGCACAAAAATAAAGTTCATACCAGGAAAGTAAATATTTACAAGGTGAATGCCACACGTGGAGCTTCATTCACATTCAATTAATTAATCCTTAAGCCCCTAATCCCTTTTTCATTTTAATTGCCCAGCTCGGAGACGGATTAAGGCTTCGTTGAATTCAGCCATTCAATTTTCATTAGCTGCATTAAGATTACTTATACATTTCATTAAGATTACTTACAGATTTCATGAAGATTACTTATACATTTCATTAAGATTACTTATACATTTCATTAAGATTACTTATACATTTCATTAAGATTACTTATAAATTTCATTAAGATTACTTAGTTGCATATTCTGAGTCTCAGAACTTTTTCTTTTTCGTTGCAGCTCGAATACGACTTTAACCAAAACAGCTTATCCGTCACAGTTATCCAGGCCGAGGAGCTTCCAGCTCTGGACATGGGAGGAACATCCGATCCATACGTTAAGGTCTATCTGCTTCCTGATAAGAAGAAGAAATTCGAAACTAAAGTTCATCGGAAGACCTTGAACCCAGTTTTCAACGAAACTTTTGTCTTTAAAGTGAGTATTGCCTTTAAACAACTATTGTCTTTAAACAACTATTGTCTTTAAACAACTATTGTCTTTAAACAACTATTGTCTTTAAACAACTATTGTCTTTAAACAACTACTGTCTTTAAACAACTATTGCCTTTAAACAACTATTAACTTTAAACAACTATTGTCTTTAAACAATTATTGTCTTTAAACAACTATTGTCTTTAAACAACTATTGTCTTTAAACAACTATTGTCTTTCACCAACTAATACCTTAAAATTATTGGCAGGATGCTTGTTTTATTTTTCTGTAACTCATAAAATTAAAGTTTAGATTCTAAACCATCCGCTTTAACGTACATTCAGATTAATTCATTGTCACATCAACTCCTCACCTTACAAAAAAAAACCTTAACCCTGAAGCGATTTTGCTACAAAAGGAAGGAAGACATCACGAATCAATCAATACCTGTGTTGCCTATAGAGGAAATTTACTCTTATAAAACATGGATATAAATATGACGACATGAATATGAATATGATAATATGAATACATCCTAACAGAGCTGTAAATCACTTCCCAATCCATCTCATAAAAAAGGACTTCAATGCTATCCTCTACTCCATCCCATTCTCTCATCATAACATTTTCAAAAAATTCATATTTAACATTATCTATAAAATTTATACTTTATCTAATATAGAATTTATACTTTATCTAATATAGAATTTATACTTTATCTAATATAGAATTTATAGTTTATCTAATATAGAATTTATACTTTATCTAATATAGAATTTATACTTTATTTAATATAGAATTTATACTTTATCTAATATAGAATTTATAGTTTATCTAATATAGAATTTATAGTTTATCTAATATAGAATTTATACTTTATCTAATATAGAATTTATACTTTATCTAATATAGAATTTATACTTTATCTAATATAGAATTTATACTTTATCTAATATAGAATTTATAGTTTATCTAATATAGAATTTATACTTTATCTAATATAGAATTTATACTTTATTTAATATAGAATTTATACTTTATCTAATATAAAATCTATATATTAAATTCACAAAGAATATTTCTTCCAGCAAATCCCATACGCCGACGCCATGAACAAAACGCTAGTCTTCGCAATTTTCGACTTCGACCGCTTCTCAAAGCACGACCAGATCGGCGAAGTTAAGGTACCTCTATGTCAGATCGATTTGGCCCAAACCATCGAGGAATGGAGGGAACTGCAGAGTGTTGAGGGCGAAGGCGGTCAGGTGATATCACAATTAATGCATTTTTATAGATTCTATAGTCCGGTCAATGCTTCTCGGTCGCATCGAAAGTTCTTTTTTCAAATTCTTTGGACTATCCAGCAAGGTCTAACGATACACGTCCTCCGCCTTAACACGAAGACCATGAGTACGCCAATTCTGGAAAAGTGCTTCTCTTCGATTCGACGATTATGTTCATGAATAAAATAATCTAACATGACGAACAAAAAATACCATAGAACACGTTTTCTAACATTAGAAAAGAGTTTAACCATCTATGGTTTATCCATCTATGGTTTAACCATCTATAGTACGAAACTGAAGGTCTCATCACGCATAGTCCATTGAATATAAATAGAGATATCGATGCCCCAATTGGAAAAAACATTTTTGTCACACCCAGTTCTTACCATTGGATGCTTGCACATGAGTTTTATTATTGTTGAGTATTTTGAGCACTTTTCAGTTTGATTTGGTAACTTGTTGAGCTACTAAAGTAACGAATAAGCATTTCACTCTCATGTAAACTTTCCATTTAATATTATATACATATACTTATATAATAATATTATTCATGAGTTCATTTCAGTTGGAATAAGTAAGGTAGGTAGCGTTCAGCATCTCTTTTAACTTTTTGACTTTGTTAATTATACATTTTATGCCACACATCTTCATCCAGTTGTTTATACACTAAACTATCTTAGATTACTTAGGAATACTTACTTAATGGGACGTATCAAAGCTGCTTCCTTTGTAAATAATAAACAAAACCAATCTTGATCGTAATTTTAAAGGAATACTGGTCTATTAAGAACATTCTTTAGAAACGTTTTCTTCAACATTCCCACATTCTACCAATGGCAACAAACAAGTTTCATAACTGATTAAACTCGATAATCTTGTTTATTACCGTAATTGAACCCTGGATGGCAACTTAATAATATAAAATTAATATTACATTACAGGCAAAGAAATATCTTTAAAAAAAAGTGAATCCAAAAATATCACAATCTAAATATTAAACAGGATAGCATCTTTAATACAGCCCACCATATCCATAGGAATTAGGAAAAAGTAATGATTTTGACTCTTGTTTTTAGTCCTCTTTGTTTGGTTTTGAACTAACTAAAAGACAAAGTAAGACACTTACCAGAACTTTATTTATTCCAATTGACACACTCCGCTAAAAGAATGTTCACATGAATAACTATGCCAAGTTGTTTATTTGAGTAACTGTTTGAGGAGCATAGTTTTAACAGATATCCCGGGGAAAGGTCGCCTTAAGGACCTTCCTGAACGGATTTCGATAGCTTTGCAGGATCAACCCAATCCCACCCCCGACAGAAGCAAACTTGATCGAGACTATAAAAGACATCACCAAATATATACAAAAGCAAAAAATGCAAATGGACTTAATATTGACGTAAAATTGTTTTTCTCTTTTCTAATTTCTCTGCTCTGCTTTGAATTGGCTGTTTAAATGGTTGTGCGGCCGCATGCATGACGCTTCCAATCAAACAAAATATCGTTCACGTAAGTATTTTACAATATCTCATCATATAAGTCACTCTGGCGATTCTATAAGACTTGCGAAAAAATTCAAGTTTTACAATCTTCATGTTTATCTACCTTCAAGTTTGTTGATTTTCAAGTTTGTTGATTTTCAAGTTTGTTGATTTTCAAGTTTGTTGATTTTCAAGTTTGTTGATTTTCAAGTTTGTTGATTTTCAAGTTTGTTGATTTTCAAGTTTGTTGATCTTCAAATTTGTTAATGTTCAAATTTGTTAATCTTCAAATTTGTTAATCCTCAAATTTGTTAATCATCAAATTTGTTAATCTTCAAATTTGTTAATCTTAAAATTTGTTAATCTTCAAATTTGTTAATCTTCAAATTTGTTAATCCTCAAATTTATCTATCTTCAAGTTTGTTGATTTTCAAATTTGTTAATCTTCAAATTTGTTGATCTTTAAATTTGTTAATTCTCAAATTTGTTGATTTTCAAATTAGTTAATCTTCAAATTTGTTGATCTTCAAACTTGATAATCTTCAAATTTGTTGATCTTCAACTCTGATGATCATCAACTTGATCTAAAACTTTATTGAATCTCAAAATTGTAAAAGTTTCAACATTTCCCAAATCATGTCCTGACTAAGCAAACGAAACATGTTTCGGAAGTCTTCTACAATCGTTTACTTTTTTGAAAAAAAAAATTTATTGGGAAGAAAAATATTGGTCATTTATACGGAATTTTGATTTATACATAGATTGATGTTATATCAGTCAATTTATACTTAATAATAATAATGATGATGATAATGATAATAATAATAATGATGATAATAATAATAATAATAATAATGATAATAATAATAATAATAATGATAATAATAATAATAATAATAATGATAATAATAATGATAATAATAATAATAAAAATAATAATCTTGCACTTATAATAAAACAAACGTTTGTTATAACACATTGTTATTATAGAAAATAAGCAATATTATTCTTCCCCCTATTTTGCATTAAATTTTAATCTATTATGTAATTTATTAAGAATTTACAAAGGAAGCTTATTTTAATATTATACACGTTACGCTTCCATATTTCATTAAATTGAGGAATGAGCGATGTCTTTGTGCACTATTTTAAAACTTATTATTATTACTAAGATTACCATAACATTTGTGTAAAGTTAGTAAAGTTAAAAAAACCGAATTCATGCTCCATATTTACACTGCACCGCTGCAATTGCATTATGTAACAAAACGAACATCTTGGCACAAATTCCAAAGCCCACACAAAACTTCACAATTAATTGTTTAGAAAACTTTTCAAATAGTGCGCATCGATTGCAGTATTGATTTATTTGGACATTTCACTGCATTTTACTACACACTGATTTACAATTATTTACCTACTTATCAAATTTTGTACAAATTATTTACGATAAGTTAGCGTTTACTCTTATACTGTTTTTTATGATAGTACAACACGTTGTTACCAGAAGCATATTTATTATATTGTTATTGTACTTTTTAAATGCCAAAACGGACAAAACTACACAAGCTAACCTTTCCTGGGAATTGAAACCTTGCTTTATTTAAGGATTCGCGGAATAAACATTAAAGAATTAATAAACAAAAAAAAATACAAAGAGTAGTGAACGGAGAGAAATAAGCAAAACGTCATACGCAAAAAAAGTAATAAGTAGAAAGTAATGAGAAAAAATAATAAGCAAAAATAATAGGCTAAAACTAATAAGCAAAATATGTATGTCAAATAAGCAAAATATATATGTCAAATAAGCAAAATATATATATGTCAAATAAGCAAAATATATATGTCAAATAAGCAAAATATATATATGTCAAATAAGCAAAATATATATGTCAAATAAGCAAAATATATATGTCAAATAAGCAAAATATGTATGTCAAATAAGCAAAATATGTATGTCAAATAAGCAAAATTTGTATGTCAACTAAGCAAAGTATGTATGTCAAATAAGCAAAAAGTTAGTATAAAAGTTTTGTCCGCCGACTTTCCAATATATCTGTAGTTAAAATTTTTAAATCTTGATTATTTATATATCTTGGACTGCCCTTTCTATATTATTTGTATACCTGTTCCTAAATATCTGCATCTCTTGCATGAACCCTTTTGTTGGCGTTTGCATTTTGGCTGATTTCCTATATTTATTGAAAATTGATTTTTAAATGTGGGCCATTCTAATGCCGAATCAAGCAATTTCACCATCCTCGCCTTCCTAATTTTGAAAATGGATTAATTCAAAGATTTTGGAGATAAAGTTAGGAAGGCGACCAGCGAAGAATTGGTTGATTTGCGGTTCGATGATCCTTGTTGTTTTGGTCAAGAGTTAGTTTAGTCACGAAGAGCATTGCAAAATTTTCTCTCAACATTTTCAAGTGTAAAGGATAGTTTCTTGGAGCAAAGAATTTTTATAGCATGCCAGCACCATAGTTAGAACATTTCAAAGAGCACAGTACATTTTATTACTATAAGTAATAACACTGTTAGTTTGTTTGTATTTTAAAACCTATATATGGAGGCCCTCGTGATGTTTATAAGGAAGGTATTTTCCAATCTCTTCAATGTATGCAGTTTTTGTACCTTATTTTATTGACTAAGTTATCGCCTTTTGAAATTGTTACTCGTTCATCTTTGAGCCGACTCTGATTAACCGAGGCTTCGAGTATGAAATATTCCACATGTCATCATGATCCAAAATATATGTATCTTTATTTATGGATGTTAAGAAAGATTTTTAGAATATTTTTACAAAACTCTCATGACATTTTAACAAAACTTTCATGAGATTTTAACAAAACTTTCATGAGATTTTAACAAGATTTTCATAAGTTTTCACAAAATTGTTATAAGTTTTCATTAAATTTTCATAAGATTTCAGAAAATTTTCATAAGTTTTCACAAAATTTTCATAAGTTTTCACAAAATTTTCATAAGTTTTCACAAAATTTTCATAAGTTTTACAAGATTTTTTCAAAACAAACAAAGTTTTAATAAACTTCTTAAACGATTTTATTACAATTTTAACGAAAGTCTAACAAAATTTTAACGAAATTTTGATAAGATTTCAAAAAACAAACTGCATCAAAATTTTCATAAATAAACTTTAGAAAAAAGTTCAACAAATAAAGTTTAGAAAAAAGTTTAACAAATAAAGTTTAGAATAAAGTTCAACAAATAAACTTTAGGAAAAAATCAACAAATAAACTTTAGAAAAAAGTTCAACAAATAAACTTTAGAAAAAAGTTCAACAAATAAACTTTAGAAAAAAGTTCAACAAATAAACTTTAGAAACAATTCAACAAATAAACTTTTGAAAAAAGTTCAACAAATAAACTTTAGGACAAATTTCAAGAAATAAACATAAAAAAAACTTTAACAAATAAACTTTAACAAGACTTTAATAAAGAAGTGAGAGTTTATGAAATAAATTTTGAGAAGTGTAAATTTATTCTCAAATTTACTCAACCTGTGCATGCATATGTTTTGGATAAATCGGTCCATTAAATTTTTAGTCCTTTTTTTAAATCTATATACATATACATAGTTAGTCCTTAAAGCTATTATTATTATTATTACAAATAATAAAACATATCCCAAGAAATAGAGACCTGCATAGTTAGAATAACCCTGTACTGTGTTAGTTAACTTTGTCTTTTCTAGTGGAAGACAAGCTGGTTTGAGCTGGGTGTTTAGTGATCAATATTACTTACTTATCTTTTTTTATAATTTTAGATGCGATAATGCAAACATTTTCAGATTTCCCAAATGAATGATGACACAATGCAGACATTTAGTTCGACAACCATATGATCCAAAGTAATGCCGATTATCACTTAACACTTGAGAATCAATTACCAATGCAAATAAATTTGTTTATTTGGTCTAGTCAGCAATCATTCATAGGAGAGTGAAAAGAAATGTAACCTTTCATTGATGTAACTAAAGTTGAGAAGTTTGCAGAAACGTAACAACAAAAAAACTTTTAACTGGAAAACTTATTCCATTCGGAAAACTTTTTTCTTTATGTAGAGTAGTGAATGTTTACTGGGAAGCCTCAAAGGGAGAGTTTTGCTAGAAAACAAAACTTGCGAATTATAGATTATGAATTATAAAAGATTAATTATGAAAGATGAATTATGAAAGATGAATTATGAAAGATGAATTATGAAAGATGAATTATGAAAGATGAATTATGAATGATGAATTATGAAAAATGTATTATGAAAGATGAATTATGAAAGATGAATTATAAAAGATGAATTATGAAAGATGAATTATGAAAGATGAATTATGAATGATGAATTATGAAAGATGTATTATGAAAGATGAATTATGAATTATGAATTATGAAAGATGAATTATGAAAGATAAATTAGGAAAGATGAATGATAGAAAATTAATTGGGTTGTTTACTGATTATTTTAATTGTTTAAAATATAAAATAATTGAACTGGTTATACAAAAAGGATTTGAATCAAAAACAATTAGTCCTCAGGTGTAAATCACAAAAATATTTAAAATTTAAAGATTTTCAAAAACTAAACAACTCAATTATATAATTAGATGACTAATAATAAACAAAGAGGCAGAATATTTTCTTTTTGACATTAA
>JAWQRP010002592.1:0-15193 GCA_033557875.1 Quadriops clusia | reverse complement strand
AGCTCGGCCGGTGTTGTCTCTTCTTGTTGCTCGAAATAATCCATTAATTCGCCCAAATGAGATGATGCTTCTGCATGGCTTATAACTGCGATATTTTCAGTGTTTTATTTTTTTATTTGAAAGCTCACATGAAAATCCTGGATATTTAGCGCTTAGGCGATTTTGGTGTGTTTGGCGCCTAAAGGGCGGACGACAAAGAGTCAATTTTAAAATTTCCCTGAACTGATCCGGGTTACCCGGAGATCCGACATAACGGGGGCCGACTTAACGAGGTTGCACTGTACATAGTTGTACGCCATAATCTTTTTTACAGCCTTTTTCCTAAAACTTTCTGTAATCCGAACTTTTCAGTAATCCGAACACCCCCTTGCAGCTATTAATTCGGACTACCGAGATTACACTGTATTATTTTGGTAAAGCGTTTAATTATAGTTTATTAATGAAATTTATTTTAGAGAAATTTTGGAGATGCATAATAAAAAGTGTATTGTTAGTTATGTAAAACCTGAGGGAAAACACTAACAAATAATGTATTTTATAAAATATATTAATGTAATAATAAATATAACAATAAATAATAATATTAATAATAATAATAAATTCGATTATAAATTATAAAAATGTTTTTAATTGTTATTTATAATTTCTTTTACTCATTCAAGAACACAGTAAAGTCTGCTGTAATCTCTTGTTTTATCATATTCCCATTTTTCATAACATAAGCAATTCAATCTATGCTTTCGACAAACAGGGTCGTAAAAGTAATAGAAGCAGAAATAATAATAATACCGTTTCTACTTACCTATAAATTTCAACTCTTTCCGACTGGATGTAAGGTCCAAAATTTCCTCCAACATTTGGGCCTTCATCCACATGGATACCTGCCCATTCTAAATCTTTCTGGAGCTGTTCCGCAGCCCCTTGAACTAATCTAGACTGGTCAGTGTCTTCTATTCGTAATATAAATTTGCCATGTTTTGATTTAGCAAATAAAAAATTGTATAAAGCCGTTCTTAGTCCACCAAGATGTAGAAATCCTGAAATGACAAATCACAAAATTTTAATTTTTTTAACTGTGATTTGATTCTACGTGCATATAAAAATCCTGTGAAAATTCAAAATATTTCTATACGTTAAGTAACTTGTTCCTTCAAAGAGAAAAACAAGGTCAAAGCTATGGTTAGTGATTAGATATAATGCAACAGCAACTAGAAACCCTTCAAGTTTAAATATATAAAAACATCACCGAATCAACAATCATATAACATATTACTTACTTAAATTAAATCCGTAAACCTTTTTGTATCCTTTCGGGTAAAAAGCTGTATAACTTATTAAATTAGTAAAAAAACAGTACAGATAGTAAAGGAATAACTTAGGAGTAAGTAAGTAATTAAGTGTAGTATATTGTTGATTCTGTGATGTTTTTAATACATTTAATCCTGATATTACATCTGATCGTCTAGATTTTACCTTTTTTTTTGTCTGGTATAATAATTAATTTACAAACAAGAGAAACTATATCATTTTACATATAATTTTCTTATAAAGGCCCAAAAACGTCTTTGAAGAAATTAGTCATATAACAAATAAAAACTTTCTGCATTAAGAAAATATATGCAACTTATTAAATATAATATTTTTATTATATACTCAATACATTCAATTAAATCAATGTATACTAAATTATTATTTTTCTAAATGAATTAAATAAATACCTGTTGGACTAGGTGCAAAACGTACTCTGACTTCCTTAGAATAACTGTTACGAAGAACATAAAACCAATTATGATTTTTATTTCTGTATAAAGTGCTTTTAACATTATTAAACATTATTGCTTTATTATAAATATTGATTCTAATTTTCATACAATGTTTGAATGTAAAGATAGTCAATTATAATAAGTAAGTTTACATTTGTCATGTACTATAGCAGTATTTGAAAGTTTTGTCTCCTACAGATACCACAAATTTTCAAAAAATATCATAATAGCAATGATAATAGGTTATGTATCTATAGAGCAGAAGATTATGAAAAATATTGTTTGATGATAAGGAATTTATTGATCCCCTCCTCCTACGAACCACTTTCTACTTTTTTCCCATTCGATTCTTGAATTTAGGAATTTGTCAATCCACTTTCTCCAATCGTTTTTTTTGCTGACTTGTGCCACCATTAATTTTAAGTAGTGGCAGCCTTGTTTACAGTTTAGAGGTTATTTTTCACAATACTGTTATTATCCCACAAAAACCATCAAATGAATCAATCCAATTGAAAAATTTCCAGTTGTAAAGCAACTCGCAAAAATGGTAAGTCCCAAATTGTCCGAGGAATCTGAATTTACCCCAAATTATCCCTATCCCAAGCATCTGTCAAAATTGGACTATTTTGATTTGACTAACCTTACCTACATAATAAAGTGAACTTTTTTACTGTTTGACCTTATTCGAAGTTTCTCACAGCGGTTATTGTTCTGGAACCTCCACAAATCACTGCAGATATCCGAATCTAATTAAAATTCAAGAATGCTCACAAGTTCTTTCACAACTTTCACTGTTATATCATGCACCCGATCCACACTTAGATTTTCTTTGTCACTTGCATAATGCTTCGAACGTTATTCTACCAATTTTAATAGTTTTATTGAACCTTTGGCAAATTTCGACAAACTTGCCTGTGTTTCTACTCAAAATTTTGTATTAAATGCTATTATACTGATTATAAAGAATTCTGTGAATAGTGGGAAAATCTATTTGATTTGTTAATTGACCGTCAATGAAAGTGTGAGCTAAAGTGACTGAGTATTAAGTGCCTTAAGATGGTAAGGGCTATAGTTTTTAACTAATTACTGAGTAATTTATTGATTGTCATTTATATTTAAGCACAATTTATGCCAACATTTTCCAAACCAAGTTTACTCTCGATTGTCTATCAATTTTTAAATGTTTATTTTTAATGGTAGATCAACATATGAAATTTAAAAACTCTTCCAAAAGCTGAATTTAAAAAGAAAATTAATGGTGTTTTTATAAAAGCCTCGGTTACTTTAAGCAATAGTTCCATTACAAAACTGTCAAATAAAATATTTTATGGTTAGGCATATGTCAAAATAGGTATTAATATTAATACATATTTATAGGTAGACTTTGATCATTAGTTTTCAAGAAAATTCCAAAAATTATTGTTAGCATAGTATCATTGTACTGGTTCAAAGGCAAAAGTTTGTCGTCGTGGGTAGCTTAGTTGATAAGGTGCTGACTTTTAGAGCTTGGGTTAGGGGTAGGTTCAAACCCCACCAAGACGATGATTTTTCTGATTAGGAAAAAATGTTTGAGTGCCTCATCATCCGGGAGCGATGTAAAGTCCGGGAGTCCCTTCGCGGGAAAACAAAATTTTTTTCTGAATAACTAGTTCCTTGATTATTTATTATTTGTTCAGAAGACAACTGGTTTCGCTAGAAATCAACCATATTTATGGATAATTTGAATTTTTTTTATTAATACATGATACTTAAGTCTTAATACTTGAATCTCAAAACTTACAAAAAATTTGTTGCCCGTTAATATGTACCATAGTCCATGATTATTATTGTATAATTAAGTAAAGTTACAGGAGTATTGCTATAATAACCGATTTAAATAGTTTAAAAGGGTTAACAATATCGATGTATATTAATCGGTAATGTAAACAAATATGAAAACTGCTTCCTTCAAGTTTCTATCATTATTTACTTCAACTTTTCAATAATTTTGTTATTCTAAAATAAAAATTGAGTAAACAAAGTAAATAAGAGATCTTTGTTGCAGCATAAATTAAAATCTTCCCAACGGGAGAAAGTAAAGAAGTTTATAGCCTTCACACAAACGGGTGAAAACACAGCAATATTTTGTCTAGCACAGAATGATTGGAAACTAGATTTAGCAAGCGATAACTACTTCCAAAATCCAGAAGCCTACTACAAGGAGCCTCGGAGTGTCGACAAGAAGAAGCTCGATGCCCTCTACAACCGATACAAGGACCCTTCCGAAGTGGATAAAATTACTGCTGATGGGATAATGAAATTTTTGGACGAACTAGGTCTCCCTGCCGAATCTAAATTAGTGCTGATCATCGCCTGGAAATTCAAGGCCGCCACTCAATGCGAATTTACTAAGGACGAATTTGTAACTGGCATGACAGAACTCGGTTGTGACAGCGTCGAGAAACTCAAAGCCAGACTACCGAACCTAGAAAACGAACTGAGGGACAGTTACAAGTTTAAAGACTTTTATCAGTTCACTTTCAATTATGCAAAGAACCCTGGGCAAAAAGGTCTGGATTTAGATATGGCCATAGCATATTGGAACATAGTGCTAAAAGGAAAATTCAAGTTTTTAGATTTATGGTGCACGTTCTTACAGGTATTTGTCTAAATTATTATTTTGTTACTCTAAGTTTATGGCTATAATAACTATTGTAATAATAATTCTTAACTATAATAATTCATGACAGTAATATTAATTTATAACTCTAATAATACATCAGTAATATAGGGTTACCCACACAATAAAAAACTTTACTATTTGATGAATTATCTAAAAATTAGTGGACAACCCTCTTCATGACTCTAATAATTTTATGACAATAATAATTGAAAACTATAAAAATTATTAAATAATATTGCCAACTCACTAGCATACCTTGTTTTAAAAACTATTCTTTTAAATTTAGGAACACCATAAAAAATCTATTCCAAAGGATACTTGGAATCTACTTCTAGACTTTGCTGGCCAAATTTCAGATGACATGAGCAATTACGACGAAGAAGGCGCTTGGCCAGTGTTGATCGATGATTTTGTGGAGTGGGTTGTGTCAAAAACGAAAGATAACCAGCCTCACAGCACTACTCAGCTTGACTAGCAGAAAGACATTTTATTTTACCAATCCTGAGACACCTAGTGACATGAGTTATTTATTTCGTTATCAATAGTTATTTATAAATATACACTTTGTGGATTAGTCTGTGATTCTGTCATTACGGTTTCTTAGCATTAGTAATTAACTTGCAACTTGTTAGATAGGCCCCAAATTTTCTCTACCTTAATTTATATAGTAATGGGATAGTTTGCCTATTTTTTAAGTTACAAGTTAGTTCAATATCTCGTCCTGATAAAGAAATCATATCAATTTTTTATTTATGTTTAGGTTTTCCTCAAAGTTTAAGCTCAGTTAAAGCACTGTATCCTCATAATCATCAAATCAAAACGTGCTAGTTAAAATATCCTCAAGTAAGCGTTAACTTTTTAGTTTGAAAGCAATAAATCCATACGTATGTTCACGTTGTCAAATTAACTAAATAGTAATTTCATATTGAAAGTGAGCAAGAATAGTAATTATTAATGCTAAGATTTTTTAAATCATTTATTCCAACTGGTTTAAGGCTTTCTTACCACCTAGACAGATTTACTGACTGTTGTCACAATCGAAGCCTTTTTAAAATTGCAAATTTGGTCATATTGTGGTACCAATACAGCTGTAATAGGGTAATAGTGTTCTTTGTAATAATTCCCAGCTGTTGCATAGCTTTAAATTGTGGAAAAATTCTAAATATTTAATTACTACAAACAAATGGCTTGATGATCTGCTAATAAAACGGTAGATGAATCATTTAAATCTTAATTTATCCTGTGTCTTGTGATTACAAGGTTCGTATTTACTTTTAGGGTTGCTTTCTTTACATGTGAAGTTGTTAAATACAATGTGACGATTAATATTATTTATTTATACATATATATTTTTTATAAGAAATTCTATTACGTAAAAATTTTATTAGACAAATGTAACTGCTACATCAGATTAAATGGCAAATTAGGGACACACAAAACAAAGGTAGTCCTTAGTACTTACGATAAATTAGTAAATATACAACCTAATTTTATGTAAAGTGAAGTGTGTATGTGTAAAGGTAGACCGATGTAATTTAATAGCTGTAACAAGTAGCTCGAGTTTACTTGATAAAATTTACACAAACAATTTTCGTAAGAATTGACTAAATATATACACTTATTATTAACAGATTTATGAATAAGATTGTTACAACTTGGGTCTTACTGGTTTGTTAATCACGGCAAATTTATTCTTTATATGTGATATTGCATGACGAGACGTTTCAAATTGAAGGAGGCAGTCAAGAAATAGTACAATTATATGTAAATAAACTTTATTCAATCTTTTTCTGCTGCAATATGACCATAACTATTTCATTGGTTTTTAATAGATTTCATTGAGTATAAAAAGTTTGATGTATATTTATTGCTGCTAGTGAAAGATAACCTGTAAATAATAATAATAAAATTAGTGTAACAAGTAACGATGGTATTTTACTAATCCTGGAAAATGTGTTACCTATTTTTTTTGGTGATGGGAGGCTCAAGGTGTTGCAGAGACTTCTTGTTACTTCAGGTAAGCTATGATGGTCCAGCATTACTTGAATTGTATGCTAATTCGTCCTTTTCTTACAGTCTTCTTTTCGGAACTACAACCTCTACAAAATACCAAAGAAATGACTCTTAGGGAAGGCTTTAAAGGAATCGAATTAGTGAGCAAGTACCTATTTTATTTTTACTACCTATTAATCAGTCACAAAATTTTTTGGTATGATACACGGAACGCTTTTACTTATAATTGGCTATATTTCTTAGAGCAATAATCTTTACCAACACCATCAAGTCCTAAAGAACGCGATTTTTAATTTTTACAATTTTTTTATGAAATTACATTTTTGATTTGTATTTATTCGTCTCAAAATATAGGAATGAGAGTTCGTAGAGTTCAGGATTTGATTGATAACACTTTGCGACGACACTGCCAAACCAGTTACATAAATTCCTCATTTTGCTCCTCGAAATAACTGCGATGAGTGCTCCTTTGTTGGGGCTATGCTGGTGCGAATCTACCAAAGTTACCTAAAAAATACTGTCAGTATCTCTATGAGCCGAATAAAGATTTTCTTACCGTCTCTTGGTCCTCCTGAAAAACCAACAGCACGCTCCTAGCATCACATATGAGAATGACGTAAAGGTCAGGGTAATGTTTCTTTCCATTAGTGTTTGCCCACTCATTCAGTTGAGTTTTTAGGTTGGTGTATAAGGTTGTTTCTAATGGTTCCATGTACAACATACTTTTCTGAAATTGCAACTTTTGAAATTGTACACGATTTTGTTTGGAAATCGTGGCTTACCCATTCAATAAGGCCCTGTACTTTTTTCCCAGCATATTTTATGGCTTCGGGAACCGTTAAGTTTATATTTACTAGAGCTCCTCTGGACTTTAACGTTTCGTGGATACAATTACCCTCCAGTATCCCATGGGCTAGAGCTTCAACTAAGTCGTATGTTAGACATTCTTCTGGGCCGTGTATCTGAAATCGAGCGAGTCTTTGTATTACTTTCCATTGTTCGGGCATTTCATCAATTGAAAGGTGAAAAAATTGAGGGCCGCCTTTATTTGTTATCGGCTTAGAAATGTTCAGATCCGCTCTCTTTTCCCCAAGTAACGTACCTTAATTTTGTCGAAATGGATTTTGCTGGCTACCAGAAGGGCGATGAGGGTGCACGCGTTACTACCGCTATTTTTGAACTCGAAGTTGTATCTGGATTGCGAGAAATCGGGCTCGAACCAAGTCACGCGCAGCGTGTCTTTGCACAATAATTCCGTAACACCCTTCGGCCGAAATGGTACTTCCTGCCTCCCATCATTTTCGTTTCTATTCATTTTACGGAGGAAAATTTTGACGTTTTTCCTTGATGTACGTCATGTTCTCAGCTGGTGGTGTTTAAATGTTTTCTCCTTAGAAGGGTTGCTTAGTGATGGACCCCCCATTGGGTTCTCCCAAGCGCGACTAAATTGGCTTATGTGTGTAGTTGTTGTATTTTTGTAACATACTTAAGTCATTTAAAGCTTATAGTGTTATATATGTGAACCAGTTTTTTTTGACAAAATTAAATTTAAAAAACGATTGTTTTTAAACTTTATATTGAAAATGTACCATAAAAATCATGTTACTAGTATAGGCGCCTGAAGATGGTAGGTATAGGAGGAACTCATACCAAATGTCCTTAAATCATGCTGAAGGTAAAAACACATGATCTAAGGTTCAGCTCGCATTATTGCAGTCGGCCCTCGTTAGTAGAGGGTTTCCCTGTTGGTTTAATTTGCAAAGTGATCATAATATTTTATTAATAGCTAAATAAATATTGTATCTAAGAAAAACATGTGTACAGGAAACTGGTCTTGCTAGATGTAGGTTGATTCCCCTCACTGCACAATGACCATCCACTAATCTACAATTTTAACGATAAGTACTCATATGAAGAAATACTTTTCTAGAAAATTGTTGATTAAGTAAGTTAATAAATAATAGTAATTTGTTAATAAAAAAATTCTTTACAATTAGAATTATGTCACTGAACGAGCATTTACTAAACTAAAAGTTTAATGCTGCTTGGGAAATCCATTTGGCAGAGATATGAAGCCATTAGTTTCATCCAATGACAGCCCTGAATATGTTTGATAATTAACACTAAAATTCTTTATCGGTATGTCCATCCTAGGATAATTTTTTGGCCTAAATTCTAAGAACATCAACTAACTCACATTATTATATAGTGAATTTAGATCATGAACAAGTTTGTAAATAAGTTTCATATCAAATATCTACTTCCATTACGATCTGCCGATGAAAAAGATGTTAGAATCGAAAGTGGATTTTCTGGGGTTTACATTACTGATTTCCCTTTGTATCTCATTTGGAGTGAATGGTTCAATGGTGTTTAGTGTAAAATATGTTGTATGAAATCATTTTCCACGGTTTATTTGATCATTTAATCGTCTATAAGTATAGGTAAAGAATAACAATATGGATCACTTATTGGTTATTTCTGGCACTAAGCATTCCCATTTATATAATTTGCTATAAAAGTGCATGTGTTTCAAATAAGTTAGTATTTTGGTTACATTTAAAATTTAATCGAGTCTAATAATTTAAATTTTCAGTCGATTTTTTTTTCGATAAAAGAGGACGTAAAACCCGTAACAAACAAGTCTCGGTTGTTGTTCGTTTGCCCTTAGTATTCTTTGAATATACATAGATATACAGAATTGCACTTTAACCTGGTTTAATCCAATAATCATAATGTTTAGACACGCTCACTAGCACATTTGGATGCAAATAATATCGCCGAGGTTATCAAGCATTTACTTTAAGCTTGACAATTTTATTTCTATACTTATAAACTCCAGTGTTCTCAATATTTGATGTCTATCCTGCAGTCTTCAATGTTATTTGCTTTTAATGAATAGAGCGTAATCCTTTTTGAAATCAATTTTTCGCTTAACAAAAAATTGAAATTTTTTTACACTTTTCCACATTTTATATTGAAAAAGATATTAAAACATAATTAGTGAATTTAATGCCAATGAAAAATGCAGAAAATGTATTATTATAGTCTTGTTAAGTTGTTTTCTACCCGTACCGATATTTTGAATGTTCTGCAAGTAATGGAAACATAATAAAGCTGTTTAGTGCTCATTTAAATTTAAAATAAGGCCAATTACGGTTGTCAACACAAATAACTTATAAACAATGCAAAAAGAACCATGAATCACCTTATTGAAAAATCTGTCACTTGCTGAGCTATTATTATTAAGTCCTATTGAAAAATTAGTCATGGGGTTACATCACTCTATTATTACGGCCGGAAAAGTTTGTTGCGGCCCTTAAAATAAAAAATGTTTACAATTTTACCTTTCAATTGTGTATTATTATGAGGCGAACTGAATCATTAAGTTTAGACTTAATAATTCAACGAATTTTTAATCATTAAATTGAATTTATCAGCCAACGATATCGCTCTTTGGAAATTTATTTATATTTATTGGCGACGTAATGGTTTTATCAAAATGTACAACAGCAATAAATTTCAGATTCAGTCTTGGCAAAGCTGTTAAGGCCTGAAGACAAGATGTGGTCCGCCCAATATTTGCTATTATTCTTCGCAGGTTGCTTTGCTGTAGTTTCTGCACAACATCAGACCCCCGTTAACAACAAAGTAGTGTGTTACTATGATAGCAGATCGTACCATCGTTTAGGTAACATATCTATGACCATTCTTTAAATTATTATTCGTTTTATCTATGTTAGATATTGTGGAATTTTGTTTCCGAATAATTCGATTCGTTTTTATTAATTGATAAATAGTAGGTCTGACAGAAAGTAGTATGTACTCACCTGCATTAAGAAACCTTTTGGTCTTATCAGAAAATTCCCGTAACATTAGTAGTCAAAGCGAATACACAAACATACCTATTATTGTGCCCCTCTCTATGACGTGTTAATTGTTACAATTAACACCGGCATTATAAGTCACAAAAATCAGTTGAGTATTTTCAGCTGTCTAGTAAACAAATAAGAAAAACAATGAAAGTTTTATTGGTGTTTTTGGGTGCATTACTGACTGTTCTTCGTTATTCCCAAGGAGCAGAACCAATTTTGGATTCTATTGTGGCTTGCTATTACAACAGTAGATCTTTCTTAAGAGGAGGTATTTTTACATTTTTTTGGAAGAAAACTTTTTTGTTCTTAAGAAAATTATGTTTTCCTTTCAATCAATAATGATAAATTAACCGCTAATATTTTGTTCCACAATTAGCAAACGTTATGAAACATCATTGAAATATTCATTTGTGCTAAATCCGATTTGTTCGAAACGTTCTTGGAAGTGTTATTCCCAAATACCTTCACCTTCATTTATGACCATAAAGGAAAAAAGATGAAAACAACGTCCGTGCTGTTATTAGCACCTAGGACAATGTGTGGTCTTATTGTAATGAAGGAGCAAGTGCGAACCTCGGACACCGTCACCCCACCTTGCAGAAATCCCCAGCGTAATATTTTATAACAATCCGTTTGACAAAACTAATTTAGTCTTCGCAATTTACCGGTAAAGCCAACATTGGGCCAACATGAGAGTTGTGCGTTTTCTCTCTGTTTTGTTGCTTGTTGCTGTGAGTTATGCCGCAGAACAAGCCAAAACTGATGACAAAATTGTTTGTTATTATGACAGCAGGTCCTATGTGCGAGAAGGTATTATTTTTTATATTAATAATGCTTATATAAATTAAATTGATATAACTTCAAAAATAAAATTAAAATAAACTAATTAATGCTTATGTGTACATCACTGTATGGTGTAATAATTAAATATAAGTAATTGCTAACATTTTAAGAAATAAGATTAGTTGGCTTATATAACTTGCGTTAAAAGGTTATCGGCAATTTACAACAAACACACACATAAAGAGCTTTTTTATGTTCATAACAAATAAAATTTATTTAAAACGACTACAAGGTTTTGAATATAAATACGTGTTGTATAATTCACCCCCTTTTAACTTTGGATTATTCTTATACAACGTTAATTTTAACTATTTAGCAATGACCGCACCTTAGGCGGTAAACGATTTATTACTTCGCATTAAATAAATTATCCTCAACACTTATTCACACATCTCATGTTCCAATAGTAACGCTGTTCTGGTTTTAGTTCAGGGTCAAGACTCTTGTCTTATGCTTAACCACAGGTAACGAGTACTGTCAAGGAGATCACCTTGTGTAAAACGCTTTAAATAAATTATTTTGCACTATAGAAAAATTTACATAAGGCGTTAACTTTAATTGGAATAAGGTTAATAACTTATTTACAACAAGATTTTTTCTTGTGCAATCGAATTGTGTTAAAATTTCACTCTCCCTAAAATTGAATAATAGGTACACATTTTTACGTATGTATTTACATAATCAATTAGATTAATTTTGCAATACACTGCAATGTATTGCGCGATAATACAGATATGTATACCTCATATAAGTGCATACAAAATAATGCTTAGTGGGCAGATATTTTCGCAATGCGCAACTTTCATCGCGAAATAAGCAAATGTGCTAAAATTACCATCAATTACTTATTTAGCATAATTAAAGGAAACTTCTACTTATAAAACGATTTCATCCTTTTCCATCTTGCTTAGGACAAGGAAAATTCGACGTTCCCTTCATCGAGCCAGCTCTTGCATTTTGCACCCACTTAATCTACGGATATGCTGGCATTAACCCGACTACCCACAAATTAGTTGCTTTGAATGAATATTTTGATGTGACTAAGGATAACTACCGTCATGTTACCGAGCTGAAGCGTCGCTTCCCCGGCCTGAAGATCCTTCTTTCAGTCGGTGGAGAGGCTGATGACCTAGACCAACAGAAATACTTAACATTGGTAGGTATCGCACCACTGCAAAAAATATTTTTGCTTTCGGTATTTTTAAATTTACCTGGTGGTGTTATTTTTATTATCTGCCTCCACTGGTAGCCTACCTAATGAATAAAGTTATCTCTTGGTACAGTATTTCAACTTGATGTATTTACCAAATTTAAGATAATTTTTTTGTTTACAGCTCGAGTCTTTAGATCACAGGATGGCATTTGTTAACTCTGCCCACACCATTGTCAAGTCTTTCGGCTTTGATGGCCTCGACCTTGCTTGGGAATTCCCAAAAACTAAACCGAAGAAAATCCGTGGAAAGATTTGTAAGTTGATCCCCTAACCAAATTTCACCAAAAATACTAACAATTTATAAAACAAATTAATTCTTAATATTATTATCACTTAAATAATTTAAATATATCTATTCTTTCTTTCTGCAGCATCATTCTTCAGTAACATCAAAGACAAAATTGTTGGAGAATCCATAGTCGACGATAAGGAGAGTGAACACAAAGAACAATTCACTGCTTTGGTTCGCGAGCTGAAGAATGCTTTCCGACATGATGGTCTCTACTTAACCGTCTCAGTCTTACCTAATGTTAACAGCACTGGTAAGAAAAAATTCCACAAAATCATAGAAAAAATAAATAAACCTAAAATACAAAATTTTTTTCAGCTTATATGGATGCCCGTGCTTTAATACAACATGTTGACTTTGTCAACCTCTGGGCCTTCGACTACCAAACACCCGACCGTAATCCAAAGGAAGCCGATTATCCTGCTCCATTATACCAATTAGTCGACCGCTTCCCTTATGCTAATGGAGATTATCTTGTAACCTCATGGTAATTCTATATCTTATACTACATAAAATAAATATATTAATTATGTTAATTAATTTATTACACATGAAATGCTTTATCAAATGTTTAAATAATAAAATTTTGTGCAGGTTGCAGCAAGGTGCCCCTAATAACAAACTCATCTTCGGCATCCCCACGTTCGGAAGATCCTGGAAAATGACTGAAGACTCTGCCATCAGCGGAGTGCCACCGTTTAAAGTCGACAAAGGCGGAGAAGCAGGACCCTACACCAAACAAGAAGGCATCCTTAGCTACCCCGAAGTTTGTGCCAAAATTGCAAACCCACAAAACTTGAAAGGAACCGGAGATCATTTGAGGAAAGTCGGTGATCCATCTAAGAGATTCGGTAAGACCCGTTTTGTACATAACCACCACTAACTTAACATCCCTTGGGCCTTATTTGCAGAACGATGGAATAGTACTGATGTGTCTAATAGATATGGTAGGTCAACTTGATTCATAGCACTTTAATACATCTTTATTCTATACTCCTTTATTATCTTTGCACCATTTATTTTTGTCTTTGTCTAATTTATGCAAATATGTCGGCACATTGTTCTAATTAACACTTCCCTATTTTAATACAAAGTGATTTATGTTATCCCAAAAAACGGCTCAAATATAATTATGCAATTTCTTTTTATTTCCGGTATTTATTAATTTTTCTTTATATAGGAACGTATGCTTTCCACCTCCCCGACCAAGATGAAAAAGGAGGAATCTGGGTAGGTTATGAAGACCCTGATACTGCTGGAAACAAAGCTGCTTATGTTAAAGCCAAAGGACTTGGAGGCATCGCTATTATGGACATCACCATGGATGACTTCCGAGGATTGTGCAGTGGAGACAAATTCCCCCTACTTAGGGCTGCCAAATACCGCTTGTAAAACACTGTTATAATGTTGACATTACCATTTATTAAAGCAATAATTTTAACTATTTAAGTGTATACCTATGTTATTTCAAATAATAAACATTTTTACCATTGTACAATTTAATCAAATTTATTTTTTTAATTACAATTTTCCTTCGTACTTTGTTCATGGTTTTAACCCTTCGGTACACGCGCTCGGAAATGTTACACGAGCACTCGTGCTATACAGTGGAATCGACCGCGGGCAATTTAAGAAGAATATTTTTAAAAATTAATGTATTAGATGCATTGAAAATACTAATATGGTGATACAACAGTTTATTAATCCGATGAACTTTCATTTGTAATACAATTTGGGCACACTCCTCTTCTTCCGAAATTTCATCATCCACTTCATTTAATTCGCTGACAACTTCCGCATCCGATTCCGAATTTTCTTCTACTTCGGTATCTGATCCCGACATTATTTCACTTCATGAAGCCATTTCACCGAATAAACTTTTTCTTGACAAAGTAAATACCGAAAAAACACACTGCACAAAAACTTAAATGATCGCACGCGCTATGGTGGAATCGACCGCACTAGACTAGAACACCCGACAAGTACTAAAGTACTACTACTATGTCAATATAACAGCACTACATCCCCTATTTATAGTTTCCCTAGGCATACCTGTGAGCTAGAGGCCATTAAAAGAGAAATAAACATGTTGCAAGTGAAAATAAAAAAGTGCGGTCTTTTCCACCAATTGGCGTGTGCTGAAGGGTTAAATTGTTGTTTCAAATTCTAGGATTAAAATAAATAAATAAATATTTTATTCCTCAACTGTACAGTTTTTGGTCAAAAAAAGACAAACAATATGAAATAAACAATGAAATGAAAAGGCATTCCAAGCTATTCCAAAGACAGAGCACATGGCGCGCTATTCAGCAAGTGGGTCTTGAGTCCCTTCCTGAAAGCCCCCACATCCAGTCGCCTCCACTCCACCGGACATCCACCATACAAACGAAAACCCAGCCGGATGGAGCCCGAGGTAGCAAGCCTGTGATAGGGAACAAGCAGCTCCCTCCTACTCCTGGTGTCGTGGTCATGCACGTCTCCCCTCCTGGTCAGGCCTGCGGCCCTTTCATGAAATTTGGGAAGAATCTTGTATAT
>JAWQRP010002591.1:0-15196 GCA_033557875.1 Quadriops clusia | reverse complement strand
AAACTCAATGGCATTATAAATTATTTTATAGTGTTTCTTATGCCGTAGACTAAATGCATATTGCCCTTTGCTATCGGAAGTTATGACAGTTAAAAGTCAAGAGTGCGATTTTTTCTTTAATCGTCAACAACTTTGTTAAAAATTGTCGCAGAACAATGAATTAAAGATGAACACATAGAGAAATGTTCACACTACAAAATGCATTTGGAGAAATCAATCGAAAAAAATGATTGAAGTCCGTGGACTTGTTCAAATTTTGAGAAATTTTAACAAAAATTTTTCTTTCTCGTTCCTCACATAAAAAATAGCGTTCCTTTTAAAATAGAAACTTTTAACTAACAGAATCAAAAAGTAGAGAGATTTTCCTTGAAAATGATATGCAAACTATTTTCGTAAGATCATTTTTCTTGGAGTTACACAGTTTTGAAAATGACCGAAATATTTGCTCGCTCGTAGGTGTTCCTTTAATTTTGGACGCCGGTTTATAACGATGTAACTACAAACAGCATAAATATATTCTTTTAAATGCAAATACACACTGTGGACCCCGCTTAGTGTGGTCGCATTGGGACCCAAATGTTTTGATAACATTAACCGAGTTAAACAGAAATCCGGAAATAAATAAATGTGTAGATATAAATTAGAAAAGTACTGTTTTATAATGTTAAGTATTAGCACTATAGGTATAGAGAAAGTACATATGTAATAAATTTTAATTATCTTATTATTTTTTAATATATGTCTAGTTTAGTTTGGCGTGTAGTGTCTTCAAGAAGAAGATCGTAAAACATCCATTGCTTGACGAATTTTAATATTTTTGGGTGGTGCTTTCACAACTTCTTCATCGTTATTACACTCTTCTCTTTGTTCAACACTCTCAGGGATTTTGTCAATTTGCAGAACAGCGTCGTCTTCTTTATCAGCTGCAGTTTCTATATTTTCATCTATAGAGAGCCACTCTTGGAATTCAGGACATATAGTAAGTCCTGTGGCGAAAACTCTTTGTCTTCAACTTGCAAGTTTTGAGTAATTAATTCTGTGCGTTTGAAACAGTTTTGTATAGAAGATGACGAAACTTGATCTCAAGACCACGCTAACATATGCACGGCATCCAGAAGGGATTTTTTTTCCACAAATTATTAAAAAGTTTTCATAATAACGGATTAATTGAACTGCTGTGTTTCTTTGGATCATTTTAAGTAACTTGTCGTATTTTTCTAAAATGTTATCTCTCAAATCTTTTCGTTTAGACATTATGCACTGCTATACTTTTACAACCTACGCTTCCAAAGATTTGTTATAAACTGCAAAATCTTTGTAGATTCCCCCGTATTGTGTCTTCTTTAGACGACCTTTAATTCAGTGAAGGCGTCTTTTAACAAAAATCGGAATGTTCTGATAAGAAAATAGTTGGTTTTTTATCAAAGTATTCCGATATTTGAATAAATGTCATAGGCGCAGATAGGAAATACATCCTTTTGAACAATCCTTCGTAAACATTTCTTCGAAATTTAAGTTTTGTTCCATCCCCACGTCCGTCTAGTGTAGTTCATGTATGTAGGTATTAAGCTGGCTACAGATGACAGGGCATGCATAAAGGTTATGCATGTTCATGCCGACTGTAAGGTTATGCACAAAAACCCTTGGACACCACACGGTCATACATGCCTGTTCAATCCCCAGCTTGGTCGCCAATTTTTCCTTCGGCAAAGCCACTGAATGAATTGTTTTGTCAATGTGACGTATATTATTGTATTTTATTAGACATATGTACGGGGTGATTTTAAAATAGTGAATTATAAAAAACGCGGTCTCCTTTGTTGATCTAAGAAGCGGTGAATTGCCGACAAAGTGCCGGCAGTTTTTATAATTCACTATTTTAAAATCACCCGTTATATTATCCACTTTCTCACATACCACGTGTTCATTTTGAAATGTTTCATAAAAACTGCGGCTTCTTTGTCGCATTTTTGCCGCCTCTTTAAAAATCAAAGACCACCGGATTTTTTATGAAACGTTTCAATCCGAACACCCTGTATGTAATGTTAGGTCAGGAGATATTAGGTTTGTTTTGGTTCTCGCCAGAACTGTTCTAGAACTGTTCTGATCATGCGCATTGTGTCAAAAGCGTTTTCGTTTTTCAGAACCAGTTCGGGATTTATACTTCTGTGTTTTCGTTTTCACCGAACTACTTGCGGACACATTCAGGCCAGTTGTGATTGGGGCAAATGGTGCAATCTGGTACTATATTAAGTCAGAAGCGTTTTCGTTTTTCAGAACTACTTTGGGATTTATAGTTCTGTGTTTTCGTGTCCTCAGAACTATTTGCGGGCACATTCAGAACGGTTCTATCTGTCCGCGCTTTTTAGCGAGAACTCTTTCAGAACTCCTTTTATTTTAGAGGTTAATATCATGCATGATATATTTTGTTGTGTTTAAATGAAATTACAACATTTATCAATGTCAGTAAATAGTGTTATTAAATATCTTTTTGTTATTGGGGGAATTAACATTATTTATTGTGTACGAATATTTCTTCTGGATATAAAGGTCTAGTTTATAAATAAAATAAATATAAATTTTCCAGTGGAAACAGTTCGTTTAACATCTTAAGCTTTAACAGGGGTATTTTTACATGAAATGAAAACTGAATTGTTTTGGTTGATAATTAATTAATTTCCGAAATTCTTCTGATATTTTGTAAAGTTTCGACATATATGCCAAAAAGTAAGCATCACTTAACAAATATTATTCTAGTTAATTATATTAATATTAAAAAGTTTTTAACAAAAAACGGACGTTGGAAAGATTAAACTTATTCCATTAATAGACCTAAATATCCAAAAAGAAAAATAATATTGAAATTACAGGATTCAAGAAAATAAATAAAATTGTTTGATGTAAAGATAATGATTCGAAAAGTAATTAAAAGTGCAAAATAACTTTTAAATTATATTAGCATAAATGGAAATATTTCTTAAGGTAACTTTATTTTTTGTTATATTAAGAGTTTAAATAAATTATAATTTTTTTTAAATATAATTATCAATTAATGAAAACAATAGGAAATTTATAACTTTTTGTTTCATATAAATATACCCCAGAAGAAGTTTGAAATATTAAACGAAATGTTGGAAAAATTGTATTAATCTTGTTATAGTAGTATAGTAGACAATATCCAGACGAAACATTCACACATAAATTAAATAGGTGAAGAAGAGAAATATTCATTTTATTTTTTATATTTTAACATTATTTTATTGCATGTTATTTTAAACGTTGAGAATATAATTTTTATTTTATATCAATACCAAAAAAATATAAGTGAATTACAAACAATTATACTTTTCTTAATTAATTATTATACAAAGAGAGGCAATATAATTTAAGTTTAAAAATATGATTTATTTTCAGACAATAACTCCGCAATGGGTTAAAAGAAGTATTTCTAATAGATTTTATAATGTTAATATTGGGTTCCCTATTCTGCACGTTTGCCTAAGCGAAGTCCACTGTACTTATAATTATTACGAACGATCTAGTTTCTCGTTTACCGTCAAAGTTAGTAACATTTAAATAATTCTTACTATTTTCAAATTCGTTGGCATTCTCCATTTTGAAGCAAATTACACTCATTTTTGCCGGCCCGTCAACCTACACCGCTTCTTCTTCTTATTTTCTTCAATAAGGTTGGCAATACCTATGTTGCATGATGAAGAAAAAGAGTATATCGTATATGGGGCCACCTATCGGCTGACTTTAGAACCTTTTTGTGTTTATTTCCCATTTTCAGAACTGTTTTAGAACAGTTCTGATTTTACATCCATTGCGCATTTAGTTTTGCGCAGTTCTAGAACAGTTCGTAAAATATGAACCAAAACAAAGCTATTATGTTACGTTAAGCCCACATAATTAAAAAACTAAAATTAACGCTCGCCGTCGTAAATTCCGATGAAGAATGTAAAAATTCTTCTATTTTTATATGGAGAGATCCAGATTTATACAAACAATTGCATTTCTGCTCTTATTATAATTAAGTGTCGTTGAATTGCTGAAATTCCGCATTATGCGGCTGATGGTTTGATTGAACCATGCCCGTTCTTGGTACACACGGTAGGTTTTGCATGAGCATGACGAAATGAAGGTTTTGCATAATTAAAATTTCTACAGTCATCATTCCGACTGAACAGTCAGACTGATCATGCAAACCAACCCTACACACGGTAGCGCATAACCTAACAGTCGGCATGAACATGCATAACCTTCATGCGAGCCCTGTCATCTGTAGCCAGCTTTAGTTAAACATTCAGAAGTTCATCAACAGTATGCCCAGTTCAAAAATTTTTATGTACTGCACGACTTGATTAAGAACTTCTGTTCGTCCGACTAGTACGTGAACTAGTCGGGCGTAGGGGATGGAACAAATCTCATAATTAAAAAGTACTTAAAACGAAATGAAGACATTTTTTCATCGTCTTGCAACTTTGCACTTGTTTTATTGATAGGTTTTCACCGAATTGGCGAATTTCAAGGACAGTTTTGAACGAAATTAACCCAATAAAAAAGTCAAACTATGGAAAATTATACGCAACAACATTGGAAAGAATGTCCTAACATCTCTTATGTCATAGACTAAATGCTTATTGTTAGTTGCTACCGGAAGTTACGATTGTCAAAGGGCAAATGTGCGATTTTCTCTTTGATTGTTAATAGGTTAGTTTAAAATTGTCACAGGAAAATGAATTAAAGTGGAACAAATAGAGAAAAGTTCATTCTACAAGATGAAAGTGAAGTAATTAAGTAGAAAAAATCATTAGGGCCCGTGGACATGTTTAAAATTAGAAAATTTTACGGAAAAATTTCGATAGGTGTTCCCTTAATTTTGCAGGCCAGTGTAGTTTGAAATAAGGCACACTCTGTGGTGTAAGTATCTATAGTATTAACATTCATCGTTAATATTAATATTATTTCGAGGTGGTTTTGAATAATAATATGTGAACTTAATCACGTTAATCATATGTGTAGTAAAAGTTCAGAAAAATCATTAAACATACTAAGAATGATCAGGAAAGATTAGACATATCATTGATTATGGTTAGCTACACAGTAAAAATTTTATTATAAAGTCACAGACTAAAGTGGGTCATCCGATGGTCACTGTGATTTTAAAATGCATTGTGAAATTCAAAATTATTGTAACATGGCAATGCGCAATGGTTTTGTGAGTTAAATTCAAATGCATTGTGAACTATAAAAATGGTAGTAAAATTCAAATGATATTTGTGATTTAATTTTAAAAGCACTGTGAATTATTGTAAAATTACAACGGATTGTAAATATCAAGTTACTGAATATTGTGTTTTTACAATACACAGTAAAAAATTTAGCTGTAATTTTTTTTCCAATTTAGAATTGAGAACCTAGCCTACAGAAGAGTTTCTGCTTGAGGAGAACTCCCAATCGAAAGTTGTGATCCGTTTTTGTTGACTTCAAGATGCTATAACTCAGTACGCCCTCTTCGTTGTGGCATAGACATATCCGATTTACTTCAATACTCAGAAAATTACTGAAATTATGTCATATATACATTCGTAAAATTACAATAACTGAAATTTATGTTATAATGATACAGAGGTTATCTAAATTTACAACGTTTTCTTTTCGGTGCCGCAAATTCACAAAAATACACGTAAAATTACACCAATTTTAATATACATACATATCTACATAATATTTTCATTTTCTAGTAAAATTCCTATAAGTATATATTTTAACATTTTTTTGTAACATTTTACAACGCTTAATGTTGTTAATTTACAACGTTTTTTACTTTCTCGCAGAGAAAGTATAGTGATCATGCGAACAAAAATTTTTGAGATTTTGATGATTCTCGACGTTTTGAGCGATTTTGAGTCGATTTGGCCCTTTTTTGCTTTTTTGTCTGTCTGTGTGTGTAAACACGATAACTCAAAAACGGCTTGAGCTAGATCGATGAAGTTTGGTATGTAGTCATTTGAGCTAAAAAGTAAACTCGTATCAAGTTTTGGGTTAATTCGGATAACCGGAAGTGGCAGTTTACCTGAACCGGAAGTGAATCTCTTTCAAGTAAAATGCCTTTTTGCTTCAAGATATTTATTTCAAATAGTGTACTAGCTCTGGAAATAACCAAAAACTCACAGATATAAAATTTTAGGACAATTACCCAACCGAAAGTAATCTTTTTTTGTCTATGTTTTCTAAATATGCATGTGTATATAATATCAAAATTATTAAAAAATCACTCTGAATCCTAATGTGAATCTGTCTTATCTTGACTAGTACAACTTAAAAATATGCGAGAAAGTCGAGTGGAGACCACTCCATATTTATTTTATAATGTGCAACGTTTTACTTATAAAAAAAAGTTTCAAAAATTTGGTCAATTTGTCCGGATTGTGGCTACGCACCCTTTATTTTATGTCGTCTTAGTAGATGTCCTAATTGATTAGCCATTGTACAAACATCCGTCGTACAACAATGGTTGCCATAGCAACTAAATGTTGGAATGAGATATCCGATGCGATCAAGCATGTTGGATATATATAACGTTTCGTCTTCGAATTCCTATGGCAATCACATTCGTATGATGGCTATTAAATTAGGATACTCACTTATGCACAATTAAATATGGTGTTTCAATATTGTTTAATTCTTTATTGATCCTTAGATATTGATCTATTAATATTTATATTGCTTTATTATTTATTAAAAGTAAAAGTATTGAAATACAAGTAGTCCCTCAATATTTGCAAATTCAGTATTCGCAACGTTCTCCAGGAAAGTAACCCTCGCAAATATCGAGGGATAACTGTATATAAAATTAACTGCAATTATTGCAACAAAATATACATACGCCAAACCAAAAGACACTTAATAGATAAAATAAAATCACATAAGAATAACGTTGAGGGAAGAAATCAAGAGTACACTGCTTTAAAAGAAAATTCATAGATAACTCACGTAATTTTGATTTTGAAAACCTACAAATTCTAACAAAAGAATCCAAAGAGAAGTCTCGATTAGTTCTCTAGAATCTATTTATATAAACAAATATAAAAAAATGGCAAGGCCAAGCTTTGAAACGTCGAAGGAATAAATACTCATTTCATTAAAAAAATATTTTAATAATTAATGTTCAAATAACCTGAGAAAAAAATCTTAAAAAAAATGTATAAAACAGAAGAAACCAATAACACACCATATTAAATATTAAAAAATTCATGTATACAGTTATATAAATCGGCTTTAATCCCGTTTACCCTCAACAACATTCTATTTAGTTTTTACCTGCAGTTTTACAATTTATTTCTTATCAGACTTACTTCTGTTATTAATCGTTTGTGTTACAAAACTGAAAATTATTAATATGTAAGTAATGTAATTCATTTTACCGATGGCACGGTACCAAGTTTATATGAACTAAATATTACTAATAATTACTGAAAATTATACAAGAAAGTGACTCGAAATTCAATTTAAAAGATCTCAGCGAATTTAACTACTTCAACGAATACAACTACCTCAACAAATTTAACTATCTCAACGAATTTAACTACCTCAACGAATTTGACAACCATAGCACAGATAACCAGATAGCTCATCTAATGCTTTTCATTAGAATGTGAAGGGTTGCCTAAGTTACAAGAAAATTCAAAGAATAGAAGAAGAAAAAAAAACAACCAATTATGCCTGTAAGAAATGCAATGCTTTTGCCACTCTCCACGACTTATTATAACTCCCGAAGACCTATGAAATCTTACATCATGTTATGCCGTGCTGTGCTAAAAAGTTAAAACCTGCTAAAACAAAATACGATAATGTTTTTAAGAAATAAAACGTTTAAATTTGACATTTATTGCCCGTAGCGCCATCTTAAAAAAGATGCCAGAACATACCCAAAAAGATGCCATTTCAGACTCAAAACCGCAACCTTTTTCCCTATCTGATGAGTTATCTGGTTATCTGTGACCATAGCGAATTTAGAGATATCTGCGAATTTAATGACAACAGTGAATTTAGCGATTAATCTGAATCTAATTCAATAGAAAAATATATCAGCGATGCAGAAAATGCCTCAAAAACTAAAATTATCAATGAGTAAAATGAGGTTGAAAATGGAAGAATACTAGCAAATCTATTCACCGCTTCACAAATTCCAATTTAAAGAAAGAAGCAACAAATGTAACTAACGGACAAAATTTCAAAAATGTCAATTTATTACTTTACTTTCCTGGAAAATATAACTTTGGTATAAGAATCATGAGATTTCTTGCGAGTATAATTTTATATAATCTACATAATTATAATTTTTGGCTCCCTCTCATCCAATTCTTGCCACTTAGTTTTTGTTTTGTTCTCTTTGGTATGTTTTAATGTAATTTATATGTTTGTAAGTTTGATGATGAAAGAGTAAACCATTCGCAACATTTGCAATATTCTCAATATTTAGGTCTTTCTATTTAAGTACTTATCTCCTAACGCAAAAAATAAAACTTATAAATAAATACGTACATCAAGACAAGACATTTTTAAGTCAATTAAATATACACAAGTAAACAATTAAAATAACATAAACCACTTCG
The DNA here is from genome assembly GCA_033557875.1 of Quadriops clusia. Taxonomy (NCBI): domain Eukaryota; kingdom Metazoa; phylum Arthropoda; class Insecta; order Coleoptera; family Hydrophilidae; genus Quadriops; species Quadriops clusia. The sequence goes on along the minus strand of JAWQRP010002591.1, from coordinate 6,575 downwards.
ATTTTCTAAGGTAACTTGATATAAGGCAGTTAAACTTTTACCCGAGTTGTTTGTCCCCACAACCTTAATATTGTACAAATTGTGAGAAGAACAGAACTTTAGAAATCAAACTTTCATTCTCTTTGACAACTTACCTTAAATTGCTATTTATAAGCCCAATTACATCAAACACTTTCACATACATTTACACAATGTATAAAAATTAATTTTTTGACTTTGAATCACTTCATTCACCATTTATAACAAAGAAGGAGACTTTTTAAGTATTTCTGCATAGGATTTTACTTACTCATTGCCTTAAAACACGAAATTTTCTTAATTTTTCTCGCATTGAAATTTTATGAAAAACGTCAAGAATCGACGCCACGAAAAACAAAAGAAAAACGCGCGATTGTTTCAAACTTGATTGCAAACGAAACTTGCGAATATTCGAGCGTTTGTTGCGTCAGACGGAGAGGGCGCGCTTACTGCCGTGCGATAGACAGAGCGCGGACGATAAACTGTTGTATCCTGTGACGTCATGGCCTCTGACGTGATAATCGCCAGGGAGATTTAAATTTTATATGTTCTGTACTGATTGATACAAATGTCTAATATGTATATGGAAAAGATTGTTTTTATTAAGTAAATTACTTATATTTATTTATAGGTACTAAAATGCCCAAAATGTTAAATCTAGTTTTTAATATTATTTTTAATTTATTATTTTACCTTAAGGACATGGTTTATAAAAATAAGTAATGTTGTTATTGTTTATGCTATCTATTTCTTGTTCCTAATCTTTGCTTTCTTTTAGCGTATTATCTCTTTTTCATGACACCTTTTGCTATATACTATCATCTGCATTATTTCCTGCTCTCATTTCTCAACGATTGTAATTAATATTCAATGTTAGATTATTGTTTAAAAGTTTAGTTTAAATAATAATTTTAAATTAAATACACATAATTCTTGCAGAAATAGCAGACAATGTGTACCCAAGGCACAGATTCATGTCCGCCTACGAGCAAAAAATCGAACCTCCAGACCGCAAATGGCAGTATCTCCTCTTCGCAGCAGAGCCTTACGAAACCATCGCCTTCAAAGTCCCGAGCAGAGAAGTGGAAAAAACCGACAACAAATTTTGGACCCATTGGAACAGAGACACGAAGCAATTTTTCCTGCAATTCGCTTTCAAAAATGAGGCGAAGAAACCTGGTCCCATGATGGGTCGGCCAATTCTTGGTGGAGTCCCAGCGCCACCTATGCTTCCGGTTCCGCCACCTCCAAGGCCTCCTATGTTTAATCCAATGCCGCCACCTCCGCCGCTGATGGGGGCAGTTTTGCCGGTACCGCCACCACCTCAGTAAAATAAAATTATTAGAATTATTCAATATAATAAAATAGAGGTTCCCTTTAAAATTAAATAAGTCTTGTTCAAGATGATGTTTAAATAATTAAAGTATTTTTTTTTGTGTTTAGTAAGAGTTACTTTTGAAACAAGAAATAAATTTTATACCCCTTATATATATGTATATTATTGTAAAAAATTCTCTTTGTATGGCAGGTGGGTTAAACATTTTTGATGAAATTATTTTCGTATGGATAATTTTCTTTTAAATAATATTCTTCGTTTAATGTTCATTCAAACAATATTCTTCGTATAATGTTCTATCAAATAATACTCTTCGTATAATGTTCATTCAAATAATACTCTTCGTATAATGTTCATTCAAATAATTTTCTTCACATAATGGTCATTCGTATAATTTTTGTTTTTTCATACTGTATTTTTAATTTCATGTCATTTTTACAATGGATTCTCTGATAATGCTACATATTACACTGCAAAAAGGTAATGGACAACAAGATACCCATCTACCTACTGACTAGTAATTTTGTTTTATCACAAAACTTGATAGCACAAAAACAACTTTAATTGAGAAGGCATGTTTGACAATTACGTTTAATTGTATTAAAAATATATATTTATTAAAAAACACTGATAGCATCAAGGAAATCCTATAATGTTGGACATTACGTTTCATCTAGAAAATACACATTGTTACTTTTATCACAGTTGATGTTTAACTTCTTCTGCTGAACTATGTTGGCAATCATTTTCAGTAGTATAATTCTGTTTGTTTCCTTACAACATGGCTCGGCTTGCGTATGTGAAATTTCTTAAATGGAATTGCAAATTCAGTTAAAATTAATAAATTCAGTAAAAATTCTTTAAGTTAATCTCATCCTTTCAATTCCTAGAACGGAGTTCAAATTACGTCAAGCACCATAAAACCGTGTGATAGCACAAAAGGACAGGATGTAATTCGCTTAGACGGAGTGAGCACCACCTTGAGTAAAGATTGCTACATAGTCCCGAAAGGTTGTTTTATTATTACGAAACGATACACTACAGCAAAGGTATGGCGTTGAAATAATTTTTTTAAATAATAATTTAAACTAATTTTAACTAATAAATTATAGGATAAAATCTGTTTTAAACGTAGTAGCAAATAATTCTGTTTTTAAATTTTTATTAGGCACATTACAAATTGGTTAAATCGCCGTTTATGCCAGTAACAGGCAATCCGGATATTTGCACAGATAGAAACGATCCGTTTATCAGCATTTTAAATAATTTTGGTTTACCTAAGGAATGTCCTGTTGGACCCGTATGTATAAAATTGATGAAAGGATAATATGTGGCAGGAATCGAAATAATTATTATTGATGGTTGTGGTTTCATAGACTGTTCTTTTAGATAAAGGATTGCAAACCGCAAAAAATCTCGTTGGAGCCTTATAAAAACCAACTTCCGATGATGCTCGGGAATGTTTCAATAAAATTGACCATTGATCATGACGTTGGGCAATCGTGTGTCGATATGAAGGTCACCTTGGGTCGTGTGAGGTAAAGTGCAGTTTGTAATAACGTTAAATAAATTAATGAGTATTAAACTGTTGCAAATAAATGTTGGTACTTTAATGAATTTATCATGGTGATGATAACAACAAGTGTGCATGGCAAATAATTTGAAAAAAGTTAAATAAAATGTCCCATAAATTGGACTAATATCGATAGATTAGTTAACATACTTGTTGTTATCTAATCATGGAATTATTGTGTTAATAATTGCGGGAATTGAGAGTAGTTTCTACGAGTTGGGTCCAATGAAAAATGTGATGAAAACTTTAAGTCATTTTTATTTCGTACTGCCTATAACCATATAAAGCATAATTTCTTATAAGACTAGTAGTAAGTACACAATTTAAAACGAAGCAAATCCTTGTTGCTGCAAATATATTTTGGCAAGTAATAAATAAAATAAATAATAAATACAACCCTGTTTATAAGTTGCTTATTTAAGTACTGGAAACGTTTGTACTAGAAATGGTTTGCATAGTTTTTTTGTTCAATATATTAGGTATAAAAATAGGAATCCATAGCTTTTCTTTTCATTAGGGCCACATCTGTGGTAGAGCTTTTAACTATATAATCATAAAGTTAGTTTATATAATTATTTGTACCATTCAATGGTTGTACAATTACAAAGTTGAACAAATCTAAAGTTGTACAATCACAAAGTTGTACAATCACAAAGTTGAACGGTTACGAAGTTGTACAATCACAAAGTTGAACGGTTACGAAGTTGTACAATCACAAAGTTGAACGGTTACGCAGTTGTACAATCACAAAGTTGAACGGTTACGAAGTTGTACAAACAATAACAAAGTAAAATTAAAAAAAGATAAGGCAATTTCATGTTAAAAGCTCGTTTCAATATCACATTATAGTTTACTTAATTCTAAGTACGTGCCTGTTGGTTTTGCCTGATGATCGTTTCGAATTTGGATATAAGGGAAGAAGGTAAATGTAGTTCCGATTCATCATCGACATCACATAGTTCAGCTAAGGACCGAGCTGGTTTTAAAGAACTTGGAGCTGAGGCCCCTGAATCTCCAGCATCAGAGTAATCTTCTGGTCTGTACAGTTGGGCCATAGATTTAGCAGCCCTTAAAGGGGTCTCGATGGAATTGGAATTGTCTTCGTCTTCGCACAAAGAGAAGAATTCCGGCTGGGACTTTCTGCGTTCCTTCTTGAGCTCCAGTTCGCGGATGTGCATTTCTTGGAATTCCTTCCTCATCCTTTCTTCGACTGGGACGAATCCTTTCCTCACACACTTGGCAGGATCTATTGTAACTTTAGTTGGTTCTATGAACTCGGGTACCACCCAGGATTTCCTATTTACAATGGTGTTATTAGTGTTGTCTCCATTAGTGGTGTTCCCATTGGATAGAGCGTTAACGGCGTTAATTTTCCCTCTGGATTTAAGAAATCTATGCATGACGCCTCTTGTTTGGGGATTGGTGGCGAAAAGTCTCAAGGGGGCTATTGCTTTATTCCCATTCATCTGTTTGGAGTTTCCGTTTTGGTATGCTGTCCCATTCGTTTTGGGGATGTCCCCATTTAACAGTGAAGAAGTGGATTGAGCCCTTGACAAGGAGGGTTGGCTTAAATCTTCACTTTTGGCATCTCCGTTGACGCTTCCACAACTGCTTTCGTTATCAGTGCCGTTGTTGTTGCTGTAATGCAGAATCTGTTCAGAATGAAGTCTCTTCAGCTCCTTTTCCCTTTGGATTTCTTCGGAAATCTCGCGCTGGATGCGCTCTAACGTAGTGTTTTCAGAAGGCATCTCGACCTGGAATTAGAAAACAAACGTCGTGACAGAGGTATATGCAGAATGTTAAGCTAATGAGTTTTCCAAAGAGAACTGCCTTTTAACTAGAGCAGAGAGTGTTTCGTGTGTGATTGACGAAATCATGAGCGCGTTTAGAGTGTGGTTTTTTTAGAACTTTACGTCTGTTTATTTAAATGAAATGAATTTATGAATGATAAAGATTTATACACATACTTACGGGTATTCGCAAAATTTTTTTTTTAAAATTGCCATTGATAAAATTGTTATTGTTAAAATTATCACTATTAAAATTATCTTTCATAATATTATTATTATTAAAATTATTTTTCTTAAAATTATCATTATTAAAATTATTTTTCTTAAAATTATCATTATTAAAATTATTTTTCTTAAAATTATAATTATTACAATATTATTAAAATATGCCTCAATTAAAATTTCAATATTCCAGTGTATAAATTAAACTTACACGATAAGCAGTGATACACACTGATAAGTGTAGTGATTGTAGCTATTACAGCCCCATTTACATCACTTAGGTGGAGTAACTCTTAATTAAGTACTAATTTCTGCAAGATATCTTAATTAATTTAATTGAGACTGCCCTGATTTACGTGCGGCTAGCAGAGAAGATTGCTGATGCGGACTTGGCATGAGGATGATTAGTGTTAAACAATTTATTAAATAAATAATTAGGGAACGTTAATAATTGGATAAATAGAGAACGAATTAAGCAAAGCATTCGGGTGCAACGAGGGGCGTCCAGGAAATGATAAAAACTCGGCGGAAGCTTAGGGTTTGTGCCGGTACCCTATAGGAAAACACGCACGACCATTAAAAATAAAAGCCGGAGAGAACGAATAAATATGTAAGCTAAAGTCCATGGAACGTGTTTTGCAATATTCATAAATTACCATTGGCTGGATTAAAAACTCGTACACTAGATGTGTGTTATAAAAATAACCTTGTGCCGTTTTTGCAGAGGCTGGCTGGCCATATACAGAACGTACTTTTTGCTCTGAACCCATGCTCGCGCAAGATTCGAGCATGTGAACCGCAGTGAAATTGTTAAAAGCTGTTTATGAAATCGGTTTATGAGACGAGTTATGCACCAGGAGATCAAGGCTAATGAGTTTTGAATGTCGCCGGATTGGCCAGGTCCAGGACCATATAATAAATTATTTATTTGTTCAGTGGACCAATTTGATCAATAGGTCATCTATGACTGGCAAAAATAGTTTAGTACACGCTATTATCACTTTATTTTGTTGCATATTTGTTTCTATCCAATAAGCCATTTTTGAGATTTCGTTATTTCTAAAGAATGAGTAATGAGGAAGATTAATGCATTATATTATTGGAATTAAAATTTGTGAAATTACAGGACGTTTAATTATTGTTTTTGGTACAATGATCTTTTAATAAAGAAACAGTTTTTAATTAAAAATAATTAAAAAAAATAATCAGAAATTTTTGAAACATGTAAATTGAAGAAATATGTAAAATGTAAAACATTCATTAGTTTAGTGATAGATAACGATCTTAAATTACCTATTAGTCTTAATAAACAGAATTTCTATCACATTTATTGTGGCCTCTCAATAAAGAATAATCATCAACAAATATAATGACCGTCGTAACGTACGTAGGTACGTACGTATGTACGTACGTACGTCTGTCCGTCCGTCCGTCGGTAATTTTCCCATTTTAAGGAATATGATTTCTATGGTGAGTGTAAATCGATGGTTGCGCCACTATGAAAAAATTGCATTTTAAAGAACACCAATGAGTTTTGTAAGGGAGAATTTAACTACTTGCATCAACAAATTAAAAAGCAACGAAATAAATTATTGTTTTGCTCTAATCGTTTATTTTAGCGAATAATTTGTTTCGT
>JAWQRP010002590.1:0-15198 GCA_033557875.1 Quadriops clusia | reverse complement strand
TCTCGTCGCCGAGTTGTCCCATCGCCGAGTTGTCCCGTCGCCGAGTTGTCCCGTCGCCGAGTTGTCCCGTCGCCGAGTTGTCCGGTGCCGAGTTGTCCGTCGCCGAGTTGTCGCGTACCCCTGACACTTTCGATTTATAGTCTTGTGTAACCACCAAGAGTTTCCATTCTTAAAGTTTAAATTACCTACTAACCATTAAAATAATCGAAGGGTAAAGACATTTTTCATTTATCTAAACATATCCTTACGTTTTAGCATGGACGATGTGGCATACTTATTGGCGTTAGAGCAGTTGCCGAAGGAGGAGGTTGACCCTGTCATGCCGATTGTTCGTCCTCTTTGAGATGCTCGGCAGGGGTTGACGGACTAACAATTTATTTGCCACGTTCGACTATCCAAGGACTGATTTGCCTTTGATTTAATACTTGTCGAGCCTCACTTACCACCCAAAAGAAAAGTGACGGATAATAATAATAATAAATCCATTTATTGACCCCACTCTACATAAAATCCTAAACTAAATTACAATTACATACTAGTCTACCAAAATAACATAAAGAATACAGTCCAGTTAAGGTCAAAAGGACCCAAGTTCAGGCGGTTCATCCAAAGGTTGAGTAGCCTGCTTTTCGTCTGAGCCCCAACAGAGTGAAAGAGAAAACAAAAAAAGAAACAAACTTATCACTTTTCGGACTAATCTGACTATACAACAAAAAAAAGAAAAAAAAATGTCTCATCATTCGAGACACCACATACCGCGGCGCCGCCCCGGACCCATCCCCAATAAAAAAGCGCTGCCACAGAGCTCCATCCCTGAGTCTTAAAAAAAATTAATAAAATCAAAGACATGTGAACCACCATTGTCCCACATCATTCCCGAACAAAAGCCCGCACTGGACGAACGAACCCTCCAACCAAAAAACACCTAAGTTCGTCCGGTACCCGATTGTACTCATTAACCACGCAAAAAGAGAAACCGCGCCGGAACAGCTGTGTTCTGTGAGCTGGAGGCGATAGAGTACCCCTGAATCGGGTATTCAAAGTATGCACGTCGGTACGAAAGACCATCTTACTGTGTAGGTACGGAGGTTTACCCATTAAAATCAGCCCGTGATAGAATTTCAACATGCGAACCCGACGTCTATCTCGCATCCTCAACCAGTCTGCCCTAAGTAACAGAGGCTCCCCATGATCACGGCGTTCTCCCCCATACACAAATCTAAGGCACGCTTTCTCAACTTTCTGAATCCTATAAGAATCGTAACCGTTCAAACAAGGACCGTACATAATGACACAAAAGTTGAAATGCGAGAGCACGAGGGAGTCGCACAATATCCTGCGCAAGGACCGGCCTAGAACTCCCCTAGAGTCATATAGGTGCTTCAATCTCGGGAAAGTCCGCTTAATTAATTGGCTTGTATTTTCTGTAAATCGGAGGTTATAATCTATTATTATTCCTAAGTTTTTAACCGTATCGGAAAAGGCTAACGGAGTATCGTTTAGGAATATTCTAAGATTGTCCATAATAAAAGGACGGTTACGTTCGTTATCAAACACGATCATTTTCGATTTACTGGGGTTGACCGTAAGCTAATGTTCCGCTGAGAAGGCCGTCACACTCTTCAAATCGGAATTTAAAATGTCCTGTGCCTCCATAATATGTTGTTTTGGAAATGAGTAATAAATTTGCGTGTCATCGGCATAAAGATGTAATTTACAAAATTCTACGCTTCTGGCTATGAGTAAGGTGTAGGGTAAAATACCCGGTTTTCGGCACCCCTAGCGGTATTTTATAAATAATAAGCATCTCAAATGGTCGTAACCTATCCAAATGCACTTATTGGATACGAGAAGCCCTTTTATTCATGTACATACAGGTTGCCCATTGTTTTACCGCTAATAATACCTTAAAAGTTCATTTGTTCAACAAATCTCGCCTAAAGCGTGCGCTTCTTGTAGTTTTTAATAAACAAGTAGCATTTTTTGTGCTCAAAATATTATAGTCTTAAATGGGATAATTTCTCTTTTTCACAATTTCATCCTATTGAATATTTATTTCTGTACAATTTCAATACAAATTGAGTTAAACATTTTCGTTATTTTATGAATTAATGTGTGTGCCGAAAACTGGTCCGAGAATCACGGTAAAAAAACAGTTTTCAGCACCTTAATGCCGAAAACTGGATACGCAATGATTAGTTTTCAGGACTCCTCATCAAATGATTTTAGCATGCCGGAATTTCCATATTTCAGCAGGGCGAAACCTTTCTAATGCGTTACGCTTTTATAGGCGAAGATCTTAATGAGTTTTTAATTGGCCGGAATTTCCAGATTTCAACGTGGCAAAACCTTTCTAATTCTTTACGCTTTTATAGGCGAAGATCTTAATGAGTTTTTAATTGGCCGGAATTTCCAGATTTCAACGTGGCAAAACCTTTCTAATTCTTTACGCTTTTATAGGTGAAGATCCGAATGAGTTTTTAAGAAAAGTATCTTTCCGGTTGCGCTAATAAAAACCCAACTGCTTCTTCAAGCAGGGTTAGTTAGAACTGCAGAGTACGAAGCGACAATTCTCCGATAGTTTGTGTGCATTAAGGTAAACATTGTTTTGTGTTATTAAAGTGAAGACAGAAGGAATGGCGAACGAAATGTTCAAAAAGAAAAAAGACAAGAAAACCAACATCTCTTCAAGAGTTAAAAATGGACCGAAGCGACGAATGATGAAAACCTACACCGAGACATTGATACAGGAAGCGAATTCAAGAATAAAAAATGACTCCTTAACAAAAAAAAGGGCCAGCCAGCTCTACGGTATTCCGAGGCAGACTATCCAATACCGCATGGGTGGTCGGTTTGTAAAACCAAGAACAGGATCTGCGATCGACTTCAGCAAATGTTTGGGACATTCAAATAGAAACATGGAAGAGAACAACGAAGAAGATGGTTCACCGATTCCCAAGACACTAGATTTTAAAAAATTTCGGACCTTGGTAGGACCAGAGATAATGAAAAAGTTGATTGATGACGGCCCTAATGATGTTAAAAACAATTGCAACTTATTTGAACGTCTAGCAAAAGAAATTTATGATTTCTTTGGTCGCCCGACTCCAAGAATAATAGAAGATGGTGAAGAAGGGAATTTTGAGCAAGAATTTTCAGCACCGCATTCACGAATCAATCAAACAGAATTACCTCCTCATACACTAGTCGACGAACCTGTGAGAATCAGTGACAATGCTAATCAAGACAGTTTCGAGCAAGTACCGCATGTATCCCAAGAACAGGGAATCCCGGAAAAACAAATGCAGATAAATCTTCCGAATTCACAAGCGTTAAAAGACGTATTGCATTGGCCTGTCAGTCCAAAGAGGAAAGGAAAATGATCGACAGAAAAGATGCCTTATGTCATATCAAGCAAACGTTGGCGAGAAATCATTGATGAAAAAAAGGAAAAAAAGAAGAGAGAAGAAGATGTAAAAAATGAAAGGAAGAAAACACGCGAGTTAAATAAGACTACAAAAAAAAACAAGGAAAAAAAACACTTGAAATACCAAGGTCCCGGTAATAGAACAAAAAATTAAGTGAAAGTTTAAGACTTCTGTTAATGTTCAAAAATCCTACAAAACTTTTCAAGTTTTTTAATGTATGATTTTTTATTATTTTACAAATTAAATTCTTTCTAATTAGTAAAATTTTGTTAAACAGTGATAGTTAAAAGTTAAATAAACAAAGTATACCTAGTTTTTAATCATTGTTTTGTTAGTTTTCTTGCTTTTATTGTTTTTCCCCTACTTATTATCAATGTTTAATCAGCATAGGTTGGTAGCTACTTATATGTATTCTATGGAGCCGAAAATAGGGGGAGAAGAGTGCCGACAATTGGAGAAACCTGTGCCGAAATCTGGTACATGCAGTATTTGAACATTTTTTCGCTTAAATTAGAAACATATGATTAAATATCATAGTTTGTACGATACGATACAATTAAAAAGTGGATATTCTAACTGACAAAATGTTATCTGAATTGTAACAAATTAGCTCCTATTTAACTTTAAATTAAAATCGTGAAACATGCTCTTAAGGGTGCCGAAATCCGGGTATTCTCCCCTATTATCACTCTTGTACAATTGATGACTTTTGAATAATTTCTTACTTTTGAACAAATGAATATGTTTGCAGAATTATCTTCTGAATTATTTGAATATACAAATAAGTTCGTGTATCTCAACAAGCATTCTTCAACGAAAGTTTTTACCAAGATGCTCTTGAAGCGCATCCAAGAGCAGTGCACCTTTTTGGTCTGTTTGGCATCCGAAGTTTACATGCAATAAATTCCCCGCAGCGGGAGAACCGACTCTCTATATTCATAGTTATACCAAATATATTTGGGTTTACGACCAGAACAAAGTGATGGGGCAAAATTGCATCCTCTGGAATGGCCGATATTGCAAAATCCATCTCGGCACAACTCAAATATTTCAATTTTTGTTAAAGGCCATACCATTTGAACTCGAATCCAAATTCATCACGATTGTATTACATACTTACCCTGAGGCAGCTTCATCCCCCGAGAATATTCCAATTTCGTCGTCAATGTTAAAGCCTCCAATGCTACAAGTTTTTGTTCTTAATTTGCTTATTCTGGATAGAGTTCGTCTGGAGCCCCAACTCCTATAAATTCGTATTAAAACCGTTCATATTGGAAAGAATTGCGGTTTCTCCCTTTTCCAATTGTTCCTCGTCTGGGGCTGTGATTACAAGCATGAATTATTCAGGCCTTGGTCTACCTCGGAATATGCAATTCTGGGCATACACAGAAGTGAACAGAACCCTGCGAAACAACCCCTTAGAATCGCTTTAACCCTTCCTTTAGAAGATTTATGTTACACAGATAATGCTTGATATAACACTCGAAATAACTGAGAAATATTGTTCGTAATAATCTTCGTAATAATCTTCGTAATAGTCTTCGAAATAATATCCGAAACAATCTTTGTAATAATATTCGAGATAAAGTTTCAAATAATCTCCTAACTAACCTTGGAAATAATCTTCGAAATAAGATCCGAAACAATGTTTGAAATAATACTCGAAATAATCTTCGAAATATTCTTTGAAATAAAATTCAAAATAAAATTCTAAATAAAATTCGAAATAAAATTCGAAATAAAATTTGAAATAAAATTCGAAATAAAATTCAAAATAAAATTCTAAATAACCTTCGAAATTAATTTCGAAATAATCTTCGAAATTAATTTCGAAATAATGTTAGAAATAACATTCGGAATAATCTTCCAAATAATATCTGAAACAATCTTTGAAATAACATTCGAAATAATTTTTGAAATAACATTCGAAATAATTTTTGAAATATCATTCGCAATAATCTTTGAACTAACATTCGCAATAATCTTTGAAATAACATTCGAAATAATCTTTGAAATAACATTCGAAATAATCTTTGAACTAACATTCGCAATAATCTTTGAAATAATCTTCGACATATATAATAGCCGAAATAATCTCTGAAATAACATCCGAAATAACGTTAGAAATGACCTTAACAGAATAAATCAATTTTAATATGTAACAATACTTGCCTACATACATAAATTATAAATTACAAAGCTGTAATGGTTCATAAACCATTCCTATGTCGTAAAAAGCTTTTACGATAATTGTGCGTGCTTTGTAAAGTTATAAATGACTTAAAATAAGGGGGTTTGTGTAGCTCAACACCCTTAAGGCAGTTCATTGAAACCTCAAGATGACAACCTTCCCCAGCTGAATGAAAATGGACCCCTTTCGCTTCACCCCCCATTTTTCGCCTTCAGGGTGAATGTCACCAAATAGCGGCCCCCGAATCTAGGAAACAACCCCAGTTCCTTAAAAATAACCCCATAATTATTTGTTCTACATGAATTCTTGGAACCCCAGGCGAGTAATACGTCGCAGAATTTTAAAATACCGAAGTCATGCACAAGTTCAAGTAGACTCACCCCTCTCGATGGCCTTAATCTCCGGCCCTTCCTCCACCATTTTCGAGGATTAAAACGGCAACACCGCACTGGATTAACGCACTTTTGGGGACTTTTTGGGGGGCTTTAACCCTCAGTGTCCGATGTTTTTTGGCAATAACAATTCCTCCGAGAAAGGTGTCAGTGTTTTGTCTGATTCGGGGTGTTCATGGGCTCTACGGCCGGAATCAATAGAAGGCGCGCTTGCGCCTGCCGCCCCCGTGACGTCGCTCCCGTTGGGGGTGGAAGATGATTCATTATTTAGGACCCTATTGCTCATTGTAAAATTTTATGCCCTTTTTTTGTGCAGAACTTTCTTCGACGTGTCGGGTTGCTTGGAATTTGCCTCACTAAATGTTTAAATTAACCCCTTACAAGCCCCGAGATTTATTGCCTTAAAATTAAGATGAATTGCATGCCGGGATAGGGACACAGCAAATGACTTTTTTTATTTTTTGGGCATTGCAATAAAATTTGGGAGAGTTATTAAATTAATAAGAAGGAGGTTTTAATTTAATAAATACCGCATTTCTTTTTATTATTAAAAACAATGTTTCCTTAGAATAAACAAAGTTTTGAAATAATTAAAATAGTTTTGAAATAATTAAAATAGTTTTGAAATAATTAAAATAGTTTGGAAATAATTAAAATAGTTTTGAAATAATTTAAAAAGTTTTGAAATAATTAAAATGGTTTTGAAATAATTAAAAAATTTGAAATAATTAACAAAATTTTATTATAATAAACAGAGTTTCGATACTATGACCTAAGTCAATTTAAGCCACCCCTTTAGATGTTGTTAGGGAACTGACCTGGTAGCTCCATCACTTCATGGGGGAGTGTGTAGAATATGATTCAACCGAGAATAATGGGTTTTCTGCACGAACGATTAGGGAAATATTGGGGGAGGAAGAGGCCTGGTTTAAATGCATATATCATCCCCAATAACCCCTAAAAAGTTTGCAACTTAAAAAAGAAGGACAAGGAAGAGACGGGGAAGAATTCAAACGACCTACTTATTAATAATATTTATATTTAAATAAATATCTGATCTCTTTACACTGGATAAAGTCAGCCAAATAACAATAAATACAAGGATTACACATTAGATATACAAATTAAGTCATAACGTGTTTATTTATACCAGAAAAAAATAATACGTACAATAAAGTGTGAACGCTTTCTCAGCACAGCCAGCTTGCTGAGAAGCCGATGATCTTCTTCACATTCTTCTTGAGTTTCGTTGGAACTCTCAAAGGACTTAATAGCCGGCCAATTCGGCGAAGGTGGCGTCCATTTCGCCTGCCAAGGACTTGTATCTGTCCTTGTTGATTCCAAGTTCGTCTGGAAAATTACAATAAAAAATTTTAGCAAATGAAGATTTTACCAAAAGAAGAAAAACAAGATGCAATGGATGCACATCGTGGATGTGATGTGATATTAAAGAAAAATCATTTTAAGTTGCAGTTGTTAAAACTATTATTAAGTTGAAGAAAAGGAAGCTTTTGGAACTTACCGATTTGTTGAACAATGCAGGAAAAAGCAGAAAAGATTCCAGTAAGCGAAGCGGAAAGGATACAATAACTAATGTTCTAAATAATATTGTTTTGCTTTTAAAATCTTATGTATTAAGTGAAACTGCGTTAAGTAGAGTTACGTGAATTTAAGCTTAAGTGAAGTTAAGCTACGTGAAGTTAAGCTGTGTTAAGCAAAGCTATGTGAAGTTAAGCTGTGTTAAGCAAAGCTATGTGAAGTTAAGCGGTGTTAAGTTAAGCTATGTGAAGTTAAGCTGTGTTTAGCTAAGCTACGTGAAGTTAAGTTACGATGAGTTAAAATAATGTTAAGCTAAAGATAAAGATAAAGTTAGTGCTTTAATAGAAAGGTGAGGCAACCGAGAGATGCGTAGATGTGATCAATACTTTCAAGTCCTGGGAGGTAAATAAAAAGTAAATGTCTCTCAATTACTCGCTTGTGATGACCGTAGATACACATGAGGACATTCTGTATTTCATTTGTGTGGAATAAAGGTCGCTAAAGCGAGACAGCTACTTTAAGAATTCGATAAAGTATTGACTACATCTTTAAGAGTTTCCCCCAAGAGAAAATTGGAATATTTTCTAACACTACTAATAAATTAAATATAGTTTTTTGTGCTTTTCTAACGATTTGTTTGTTTTGTTGTGTGGCAGTGTTAGTACAAAATAGTATGTCTACTTCTGGGAACTCAATTGAGACATTTCGACGAAAGTCTTGTCGATGTCGTTAATGATGCCATAATATTTGGCCTTTTCACGGAAGACAAAATCTGGAAAATAGAACGTAGCATGAAGTTGTTAGTTAAGCTTTAGGTTGGTTGAGCTTTGTTTGAGCATTTTAGTCTTTTTTAAGCTTTAGGATCTTTTTTTAAGTTTTAGGATATTTTTTTAAGTTTTAGGATATTTTTTTAAGCTTTAGGATCTTTTTTTAAGCTTTAGGATCTTTTTTTAAGCTTTAGGATCTTTTTTTAAGCTTTAGGATCTTTTTTAAGCTTTAGGATCTTTTTTTAAGCTTTAGGATCTTTTTTTAAGCTTTAGGATCTTTTTTTAAGCTTTAGGATCTTGTTTTAAGCTTTAGGATTTTTTTAAAGCTTAGGATAATTTTTTTAAGCTTTAGGATCTGTTTTAAGCTTGTGGATCTTTTTTAAGCTCTTTGATCTTTTTTTAAGCTTATAGTTTTTTAAAGATTTCTAGTCTTCCTTAAGTTTTGCACCCTTTTTGACCAATCTTCAGTGTTATGGAGGAAAGTATTTACCTTCGAGCCTGTCGACTTCCTTCTGGAGCTTCTTGACGGTCTTCTCGGCGTACTCAGCGCGAGCCTCGGCTTCCTTTAGCTTGACGGTGAGGGTCTTGAGTTGCTTCTTGAACTCCTCAACTCTCTGGTTGGCCTTCTCCTCGGAGACTTCCAAAGATTTGAGGGAGTTTCCTACGACCTTCAATTCTTCCTCGAGTTCCATGATCTTGGCGTCTCCTCCCTTTACACGGTCTTCAGCGACTTCGAGCTCGTCTTCAACGAAGGCTAGCTTGCGGGATACTTCATCTGATTTGTTGTCGGCGTCTTCAGCGAGCATGCGAGCTTCCTTCAATTGATTGGTGAGTTGGTCCATGCGTTCCTCATCTTGTTGGGCGCGGTTTTCCAACACTTTGCACATACTGGAATGAAGAATTAGATTAGAATAAGTTTGCGAGAAGTGAAGAAAACAATTTGATGAAGATTGTTAAGTTCTTAATTAATTCTTAAGAAGAGATAGAAGGAGATGTACCGTGAGCTTTCATCAGCGGCTTGTGAAGCTTCCGCGAGCTTGGTCTGGGCGGTAGTGAGGCGTTCCTCAGAGCGTTCCAAGTCTTCCTCAATGAGCTGGACTTTCCTGTTGAGAGCAGCTACCTCGGATTCGGCGTTGGTGAGGGTCTTCTCCTTGTTCTCGAGGTCCTTATTGGATTGCTCCAAGTTCTGTTTGTTCAGTTCCAAATCGGTCTCAACCTGAGCGAGCTTCCTCGTTAGTTCGTGGATCTCCTCGTTGACCTTCTCACAGCGCATGTTGGCGTCCTTGAACTGGCCCTCCATCGCGTCGGCCTTGTCCTGTGCGTTGTCCTTCTCAAGCTTCATCGCTTGCATTTTCTTCTTGATCGCGTCCATGGTGGCTGCTTTTCGGGGACTGTCTCAGGAAGAAAACCAACTGCTCTGGAGCTGGAATCAAAGAAGTTTTTGAGAAAAAGAAAGTTGCAAATTGTGAAAAAGTTGTAAGTCTTTGGGAGAAGCAAGTTGCAAAGTTTTAGAAAAAGGTTTTCAAATTTTTTGAAGAAGGTTTTCAAATTTTGAGAAGAAGGTTTTCAAATTTGAGAAAAGGTTTTCAAATTTTTAGAAAATGGTTTTCAAATTTTTGGAAGATTTTCAAATTTTTGGAAAAAGGTTTTCAAATGTTTGGAAAAAGGTTTTAAAATTTTTTGAAAAAGGTTTTCAAATTTTTTGAAAAAGGTTTTCAAATTTTTTGAAAAAGGTTTTCAAATTTTTTGAAAAACTTTTCAAATTTATGGAAAAAGGATCTTTGAAAAAAAATTACGCGATTAAATTTAGAATTTTGATTAAGTTGTTAGTAGTTAGTACTAACAACGGAGCAACAAATCTTTGGCCCATAACCTCGTGCTTGACAAGCTGAGCATTAATTCGGAGATGTTGTAAACGACGATTCTAAAAATAGCGGCACTCGTGGGATTTCGTGGATGAAAGGAGAACGAATACGCCTAGCAGGACGAAAATAGACAACTCCTAGTATAGTTAGCCGTAACGTTTAACGGAGGCATTCCTGTGTACGAGGAAACTTTTTATCATGAATACTTGATGTGGTCAGAATTGATGTGGTCAGAATTGATGTGGTCAAAATTGATGTGATCAAAATTGATGTGATCAAAATTGATGTGGTCAGAATTGATGTGGTCAAAATTGATGTGATCAAAATTGATGTGATCAAAATTGATGTGGTCAAAATTGATGTGGTCAAAATTGACGTGGTCAAAACCTTCAAGGGTTGGTAAGGACCCTTAAATTAAGGTCAAGAATCCTCTTGAGTTTAAGAAGGGGTAGAGCCTAATTTAACTCTCGGAAGCAACTGATATTAGCTAGAAATTTACAAATAAAATTCCACAAAGGCTTAAGTTCGATTATTTAGGGCAAATGAAGCGTTTTCGTGTAGCAGAAGAATTTCAGCAAAGTTATCAAGTCTTCCCCATTAGGTGAATTGGCCATAAATCAGAGTTAGTTGGGTTATGGGAATAGAGAATTCACACGCACCTACCTGTGCCTGAGGGCGATCAGAAGCTGCTGCTTTCCTTTCAGCTACAGGCGTCGAGACGCTGGCGAAGACGTCGGCCCCCCACCACGCGAACCAACTGAGCAACTTCTTCCCCTATCTTCCCACCATTCGTGCTAAAATTCAGGACAAACGGGGCAGAGGCAGAGGTTCCCAAACTGTTCGGGTTTTCTAGTGAAATGGCCTTAAACATTCTGGGAATGTTCGTCCTACCATAGCAGCAAAAGACTTGGACAAAGTTTCCGAACGTATTTCTTACGTTGGTTTGTCGGTGTTGGATTTCAAGCGAAACTGATTTATGTGCGGTCATTGAATCAGCTGTTCATTGGCTTGCTTATTGGGTATATAGTGTTGTTATTAAGTCAGTTTATTTTATATCCTTGCTTCGTCTTATATCCTTGCTTCGTCTTATATCCTTGCTTCGTCTTATATCCTTGCTTCGTCTTATATCCTTGCTTTGACTTACGTTCTTGCTTTGAATTATATCCTTGCTTTGATTTATATCCTTTCTTCGATTTGGACTTAAGTATGTACCTATCCTTGCTTCGTCTGATATCCTTGCTTCTTCTCGTATCCTTGCATCGTCTTCTTCATTGCCTTCCTCTTCATGAAATTTTGTGGAGTTAGAACGCAGGAAAATGAACACCATCCGCTATATTCGAATAAAGCAATTCCAGTCTGGAGGTTCTCCGTTTATTTAAGTTCGTCAGCTTACTCATCGGTTGAGGCAAACCTTCGCAAAATTGTGTTTATCCAAGACATCTGCTGGTTTATCCAAGACATCTGCAGGTTTAGCAAAGGCATCTGTTGGTTCATCCCCATAAAACTTGTTTAAACACAAAAGAGAATTAATTAAAACTTCTACAGCAACATATTGTGCCTTCACAGAAATATATTGGGCATTCATTTTGTTCTAGAGACGTTATTTATTCCTTTACTACCCTATAACTAAGGTGTTGAATACCTTAGGGGAAACGAGGAAAATTGAATAATTTTCATTGAAACGGCATTCACATTCAGTTGGAAATTGTAATATAGCGCTTTTAAAATTTCTAGATTAAAATCGTTATTTGTGTATTTCGTTCAGCCGCCCACATCCTCGAACGAGCCCCGTTTAATGCTACACATCCGCATATAAAATCAATACCCCACATCAAGTGGAAATCTTTAGTTTGTATATTTTCTTTTAATTTGGTTTCACTGGTGGATGCGTTATTGAATTACTGGAAGAATGTTGTTTTTGAAAATTCTGTATTAAGAAAATATTAAAGAGACGACCTACGCTAATGCTACATATTACTATTCAGCTATACCTAACTTACTATCTTTACTATTGGTAATCGGCACTTAGTAAATAACTATGTATTCAATTTTTAGATAAAGAAATTGCAATAGATTCTGAAACATATTAACGGTATCATATATGCTATTTTGCTTTATAATTTAAAATTGTATAGAATCACTTTTGCAAATGAATATACCTGAATATGGTTAACATGTTTTATTTTCGTCGAAATTTTGTTATCACTAATAAACTAGTTTAACCCGTTGCGAATAAATTAACAAATATGCAACGCCGCTGTATTCTTCGATCACGTTGTGAAAATTCATCAGAAAAATAACTAATACATATCCCTTTTTAACGTATACATAAATAGAGGCGTTCCGCGGTAAAGGGGCCTATATCCATTCAATCAAATTTTTCAGTATTCACGAAAAACTCTTTTGAGTTTAATATCCAAGGAAAATACTTCAAATCTTTTTTGGTTTATTAACTATTTTATCCGTGAAATAAACGTGAACTCAATATTATAAGTATGTCATAGGGAAAGTTGTACTAAACCTTTGTAGTTTGGATATAGAATCTTTTGGCGCGACCATACGGATATAGGAAGTTTTGAACTGTCATTTTTAATTTTGGAACCTTTTGAAATAGTCAGAAACGCGTATTAAAATGAATTCCGTCAAGACAAAAATCAATTACATTATTATTGTATTATCTTTTATTGTGATAAAAGTTTTATAAAAATAACTTTGCTACTCTAGGCGAATTGTCTTCTTCGTGGCCCTCACATAATTCTTCGTCCGCCGCAAATTCCCGTTCGTCACCAATATTTTCAACCACTGAATGATAGAATTTACACTCTTCCAGGTCATACCAACCATCCCCAAAGTGTTTGTGTCGAAGCTTTTTTACATCTGCAATTTTGGCAGGTTTCAATAAAACACCATGAAGAATTTCTGCTGGTCTCATAGTTTTATAAATGTTTATTCTTTTTTTCGTGACGATCTCCGCTGCACAGATGTCGGAGTTATAATACCTTTCGCCTCTAAGTAAAATCTTGTCCTGGCGTGGTGATTTGCTAATAATGAAACGTTTGGCTTCATTGAATTTGAAGTGCCAGGTACCTGGCTTCTTGAAGCGACTTCCTGCAAGAGTTTTCCAGTCAAATACCGTAGCATCATCAGAAATTTCGTTAGAACCTTTCTTGTATTGGTGCTCCAACCAGGTGTAGCAGAATACGTTTTCTGGGGTTAACGTGTTATGTGAACTCCCCACTACGACCGTAAAATTATATTGATAGAGCTGTCTGCTGTAATAGGCAATTTGGTCTTGTATTTTAGGTAACACATGGTTTTTTGACAGTCAAACGATAAAGTGAGAAGATCTTCCCTCTGCTCTTTTAGGTTATTGAAAAATGCGTTATATCTCATTTTATGAATGGTAAATTGGGTTATTATTTCATTTTTCTTGCGCACGTCGTTTTCATTTTTGATTTTATGTCTTAATTCGATGCATTTAGAGCACGCATCGGTGATAGGGGTCCGCAAACCGATATTATACTCACGAATGAAGAAGGTTTTCTTACTTTTTAAATTTTCATCATGTTCATGTTCATTGTTGTAGGTAGAAAGCAATTTAGATATACTTAAGTTTCCAGGCAAGTAGTGGCGATGCACAGATTTGCCACAAGTATAATGGCTCTCGCAGCATTTCAATTTTTCAATAAAAGGTTTGATCAACGCTCTTTTATGAACAAACTTTTGTTGTATCCTTGCCCCATCCCTTTCATCAGTTGGTATAACTCCACTTTGAAGAAATTTCCTTGCTAGATTCTGGATTCGCTTCCGTGATATTTGGAGAACTGTGGTAAAGGTTTGCTGGCAAACACGCAAAACAAATTTCTTAATTCCAGCTGCTTGCACAAAAAATTGAGCGGAAACTTTCTTGGAAGAACAAGGTTTTTTAACTGGACGAGGACGTTTCACAGTAGATGTTTCAATATACTTTAGAATAAAAGTATCTTGAACATTTTTTGATCGTGACGAGTAAAAGTTTTTATGAAATTCATGGATATCCTTCATAGTGAGTCTGGAGCATTTGAATGTTTTTGTATTATGCCGCAGGTAGGGTATACAGGAGGACCTACAGGACCATATCTAAGCAAAAATAAATCATTATCCAATTAGAATACATTTCTCAAGTTTGGGTTCTTTAATTGCAGTGAATTAGGAGCCAAATAGCAGTTCAATGAAACGTACTGATACAGTTGCACCAGAGATCTGGAATAAGATAGAGATAAACTCGGCAGTAATATCAAAGACGGTTTAAATACATAAATTCATTAATTTTTATCATGTTTCACGGTGTAGATATCACTTGTGGTACCGATAGATATGCGAACCGAACCGTTCGCGAACCATCATCGGTTCGCCACATTTAGCCGGGGTTTGATAGTTTACGAACAGCTCGCGAACTGTTCGCGAACTACCAAAACCCCGGCTAAATCTGGCGAACCGATGGTTCACGAACTGTTCGGTTAGCATATCTATCGGTACCTTAAGATGTAAAAGAATTCGGAAGAAATATTACTGGTTTCTGCAGGTTCATATTCCTGGGTAGTATGTGTGGCTTCCAAATGAAATTCAACCCAACGAAGACAACATTTCTCATGACACTCCACATATGTGGTGCATTTGTAGTACTAATCACTCAACACACAAGACTAAATAAGAAAATTCACTAGGAAAATTAATTGTAATTACCTCTGTAATTTTTTAATGTTCCGCGTCCATTTTCCAAGATCTGTAACGATGCGATTCTCGTTACTTCAATTGTTGCTCATGTTACCGCTCATTTTTGAATCGTTTCGTTTCCTACTCCCTGACCGGGAAATCATGTGACCATATTTTTTATAGTATAATACCTTCTTTTCTGTACTGCGCATGTCCTGGTGGGGGAATACGAGGTTACCTCTTTACCGTTGTGCCGTTGAATCGAGAGTCGATCCCCGAGGGCCATTTGAAAGAGTCGATCCCCGAGAGCCATTTGAGTAA
>JAWQRP010002589.1:0-15199 GCA_033557875.1 Quadriops clusia | reverse complement strand
ATTTTACTATAAAATATACTTCATCGTCAAAGAAATTATGAAGTAGGTTTTAAAGTAACTATAACAAAACCTTTACTGTTTTAAAGTGCACGTTACAATGCGTGTGTTCCCGTATACTAATTGTGCTGCTTGGGTTATGCCGGATTGCATTGTCACATACTATAAGGGTAGAGATTTATTTTTTAGATAAATAAATGGCACAGTTCCTGATGATATTTATTTTTCACTAGACGACGGGTTTCGTCGTGTCCGACATCATCAGGCCCTCTACAAAGAGATTTAGTATTTTTTTAAAGGTTGAAGTAAATATATAATTTTTTCCTTTTCAGTATTGTCCTTCGAGGTGATATGATATGGGAATGGTGTAGTGATACTACTTTATGTACTTCCTCGAATTTATTTTTAATTTACTATTAAGGCTACCGGTTTCGCCCTATACGTTCATCCTCAGGCCTCTCGTTAATTTAGTTTTTTACAAGCGTCTATTTTTTCGGAGGTTATGTTTCATTGAAATAAATAACCAGCTTTTTCAATGTATGTAAAATGTTTTTCTGGCTGTCCGATATTTATGTTTTAAAAAGGAATATCTGTAATATTTTTATCACAATAAACTATTAATTTCTATTTTATTCACTGTTGAAGTTTGCACAAGTGGAAACATTAGTCTTGGACTACTAGATAAAAAGTGTTTCCACTTGTGCAAACTTCAACAGTGAATAAAATAGAGATTAATAGTTTATTGTGATAAAAATACAGATATTCCTTTTTAAAACATAAATATCGGACAACCAGAAAAACATTTTACATACATTGAGAAAGCTGATTATTTATTTCAATGAACCTACGAAAAAATAGACGCTTATAAAAAACTAAATTAACGAGAGGATTGAGGATGCCCGTATAGGGCGAAACCGGTAGCCTTAATAGTAAATTAAAAATAAATTCGAGGAAGTACATAAAGTAATATCACTACACCATTCCCATATAAATATATAATACTAATATTAGTATTATTTATTTGCGACAAATAGAATTGAGATTTTTTCTGCGGCAATATTTGCAACCCCCCGATTTCGGCCAATTATTACGTAATAATCGGCACTCATGCTCTATCGCCGCCTCCTCAAGGGGCGTACATATGCCCGTGGTAGCCGTGGGAAGAGAGCTTCTGGTCAAGATTGATTCAGTAGTGCGCTGTTGCAGGAGCTGGAGTAAAGGCAGAGAAGGAGCATATGGATTCGTTTCTTAAGGGAAGTGTTTGGCTTGTTTTTCAAGCTACGGTGTTGGGGTCTCGATGCTGACAATTTATGAACTCAACATAAATGCTACATCTGAAGGGAAAATACGTTGGAAATCCTCTCGGTTTGACAAGGGAGGCTAGTTAAGCGAATGGCGGAAACTTGCGGTTGTATATCGATGTTATAGTTACAATTTTCAGTGAAACTATATATATTTATATAAAATATATATAAAACTATATATAAAAAATATATATAAAAATATATATGGAATATACATTGGTAGAGAAAAAAAGGTGCAATACACGGAAGTGCAGATTTTAAAGCTTTCTAAGATAAAAAATGAAGTAAACCTGAATTAAAGCGTAACTTGTCAAGTTGAGAGTATAAGACTCTAGGTCTTTTTATTTTATTCTTATTTCTCTTTTAGAACAGTGAATGATTCTTGAATGCTAATGTTGTGATAGTGCGAAAGGTGAAGAATGGGCCGCAGGAAGAAATGAATCAAGTCCACATATATATATACAAAAGTGGGGTTATTCCAACCCCCGGGAGCAGAGTCCCCCTAAAAAAGAAATGTGAATAACGTGGAGCATTCAATTCTCCTTCCTAAGTTATTTCAACCCTCATTACTCGGCTGAACTGTATTTTCAAGTAATTGTTAAATCCCTTTATTTATTCCTTTTATTTGAAGACGTCTTGAAGGGTAATTCGGTTGAAAATAAGCAGAAGATATAGCCGAGTGCGAGTGGGAAGCGGGAAGCGGGGGTTATTCGCGCGGAACTGACGCTATTAAATTTCCCGAATAAATATAACAATCCTTAAAAACACATAAATATTGTCAGGAACATCTAAACCATATAAAAGGCAATAATCGTTGCGAGGCGTTCGGTGAGCGGATTGAATGAATTGAAGGATCCGACGCCGACGTGTTATCGGAAGGGGCGCATAATGCGGGGGTGGCTCGCTCGGGCGAAGAGGGGTTAATTTCGCATCGCAATTATTTTATGATGAGTCAGACGTTCGCCGTCCGTTTCATACAAATTGTCTTTATTTCGCGACCTGTTTATCCTCTCCTCTCCTGTTTGGTCCAGTGCGATATATGACGCACATACACACCTCCCTATGTCAACAGGTGGTCGGCGAGCTGTGTTGTGTTGTTCTGTCACATCATATAATGCGCTGAGCCTCTAAAGTTCCCGCGAAACCCGAAATTCCCATTAGAGAATTGCTGTAACCAAGGCTTGGCTATAGCGGTTCTTGCTTTCGCTAAATGCTTTGCTTTTCGGAATAATAAATTGATGCATCTTTTCGCTCTTCACACTTAAATTTGTGCTATTGTTAGCAATTAAATATATATATTTTTTTTCTGGGAAAACTTACATCTCTTTTTTAATTTATAAAATGACAGCTTTACTCGTTCATTCTCTTTATTTTCTTAACGTTTCGTCCATCCTTGCAGACTTCTTCAGAAGTAATCTAAAAATACATGGTTCCCATGAAATACTTTTCTTATTATAACAACAATTTCAAACATTCGCCTTTTCATTACCCTCACATTTACAAACCCATCATTACTCACCTATTTAAAATTTTATTTTTGTCACATTTTAAAATTAATTACACTATATAAAACGTTTTTTTACTCTATACATTACAACTCATTAAAATCAACTGCTCAAACCTAAACCTTTATAATACATTCTACTTTTCTTTTATTTTCTTAAAACACATCACCGTTAGTGCCATCTTTTTGTGAGTGATATTCTCGTCAAATTCTTGCTTTTTTATATTTTTATTTATATTTCTATGTAATTTTTTATTTATGTTTCTGTTTATCTTTTTATTTATATTTCTGTTTATCTTTTTATTTAACTTTCTATTTATCTTTTTATTTATATTTCTATTTATTTATATTTCTATTTATCTATTTATTTATATTTCTATTTATCTTTTTATTTATATTTCTATTTATATTTAAAACACGGAATACAGTTTTTCAAATCACATTTGAAGTTTTCGCATATTGCGTATTTATTTCCCATGCAAGTCCCATATTGATTCAAACGTGCAAAATTTTTATTGGACACGCATACGCTTCAATATCATATGTGTAAGCGCTTTATTCGTATACGTGTTGTGCAAAAAGGAGGAGAAAAAAACAGGACAAACATCAACAATTATTCGATAAACGCATTTACATACGAATACTCTACGTAAATTGGATTACACGGAATAAAGCGCAAATGAAACAAATCGATAATTATTAAAAAGTCGAATCTAGGATGCAGGTAATGAACGAAAGTCCGATAACGACGCACATACGTCGCGGGTTATCACGTGAGACGCCGCTTGGACGTCGGTCGTAGCTTTGTATCGCGCCCGTTTCAGCACACAGCTAGCTAACATTTTTTGTTTGTTTTTCTTCCCCTGTAAACAACATGCATGCAACCCTCCTCGCCCCCCCGGTCTTCTTGCTTTAGTACAAATATACTACGGTATTGATTTATTTACCCCATCCCTCGCTTACTCTATATGTAAGGAAATACACTACAGTCGTGGACAAACATTATTTCATTAAACATCGGGCAAAAACGCGCCTATGTTTATTAACATTTGTCTAGTAGAAACCGCGCTAACTATCGCACATCCTATCTACCAACCCACGTTGACACTGTCTCCGCACTCGGAAATCGAAATCCACCAAACTCACCTGTCGGACTTTTTCCATCGTCGCTTTATTTCAACTTATTGCGCGTAAGTGAGATTACTTTCAAAAAGTCTCGAGATTACTTTCAAAAAATCGCGAAGCTACTTTCAAAAAGTCGCGAGACTACTTTTCAAAAAATCGCGAAGCTACTTTCAAAAAATCGCGAAACTACTTTCAATAAGTCGCGAGATAACTTTCAAAAAGTCGCGAGACAAATTTCAAAAAGTCGCGAGACAACTTTCAAAAAGTCGCGAGACAACTTTCAAAAAGTCGCGAGTTAATTATTGTGATTTACTCCAAAAGTGCCCATTTGACACCACATACGTACGCAAATGTAGAAAACAAAACTTTAAAAGTTGCATTCAACAACTATCGAACTGTAGGTAATTTACCAAAGTGCTCTGATTAACTAAAAGTGAATATTAAACAAAAGAAGAAATCGTGCATGGAATCCTGTTTGTGGAATGCCAGAATTTTTTAGTGGTTGTGTAAGTGTACATTTAAAGTTATAACTTTAAATTTAAAACAGTCAATGTGATCCCGTTGAGTTTTATGTTCCCCTGGTGGATGCGCCGTGTGTTCAAAATTTCCCGGCTAGTCTTTACGTTTGTTTATTCTGTCGATCATACATTAATCTAGGAATTAAATAATTATGGAATTAAATAATTATGGAATCAAATAATTATGGAATTAAATAATTATGGAATCAAATAATTATGGAATTAAATAATTATGGAATCAAATAATTATGGAATTAAATAATTATGGAATCAAATAATTATGGAATTAAATAATTATAGAATTTTCTTATACAATACTTGCCTATAAGATTTAACCTGTAGGATTTAACCGCGCGCCTCCGCCAATTGTGCAAGCATATGCACAATTGACGGAGGCGCGCGGTTAAATCCTACAACCTTAAATTACAACTCGTATATTATATAGATTATATAATATAGACCATTGCAATTGTTTTCAAATCGTTTCTCCAAATTTATATGAAAACATAATTATTTCATTTTAATTTGTCGTGCAGAATAACACAGTCGCACAATAACACAGTCGTACAATGTAATATGCCCTTGTTTCAGATATTACAAATTTGCACGAATGAATAATTACGAATTGATCGGCCGGGCCGAGAATTTCCCAACATCGCAGCACGGTTTCATCGTTTTATTTCAATAATTACTTGACGAGGTGTATTAGTGTTTAGAGGTCAGCTATAAAAACGATTGTATATACAAATAAATTATTTACAAACATCAGCACTTTGACAGGCTCGCAGGTATAGCGGCGGCCGAAAGCGTTGTCGTTTACAAATAATAAGTAAGTGAATAGTTAAGTGCACGACAACAAAAACTCTCATGTGACGCAAGTCGTTCCAGTGAGCAGGCGAGTGCCTTGTTGGCTTATATTTTATTTAGGGGGTTATTACAAGTGTTTGAGGGCCTAATGCGGCGAATGCCACGTAGTTTATTTAATTGATCTGTATTTGACAAAAATTGAGCTACCTACATATTAATACCTACAAATTAAATACCTATAAATTAAATACCTACAAATTAAATACCTACAAATTAAATACCTATATTAAATATATACAAATTAACTGCCTACATATTGAACACCTACATATTAAACACCTACATATTAAACACCTACATATTAAACACCTACATATTAAACACCTACATATTAAACACCTACATATTAAACACCTACATATTAAACACCTACATATTAAACACCTACATATTAAACTCCTACATATTAAACACCTACATATTAAAAATCTACATATTAAACATCTACATATTAAAAATCTTCATATTAAATATCTACATATTAAATATCTACATATTAAAAATCTACATATTAAAAAACTACATATTAAAAATCTACATATTAAATATCTACATATTAAAATCTACATATTAAATATCTACATATTAAGTTTTGCAATTGCTGCGATACTTAGTGTTAACAAAAATAAACCAGTTATCCCTTGTTTTAACACAAAATGCTGCATTAACCCCCTGGCACATGTACAACCCCTCAACGCTTCGCTTCAGAACGCGCGACCACGATGTCTTGCTGATACGATCAGACTGCGCTTGTGGGTTGCATTTTGCTGGTTTGTCTAAATAGAAAATTGTTTTTGACTGTTGTGAAAATCGATTGCCCTTTTTAAAATTAACGCAATATTTTAAATGACTTTGTTGTTTATACATTCAGGGAAAATACTGATTAGTTATTACGCTTGTTATTTCAAGTTAAATTTTTTCACATGTACATGTAACCGTTAATCTTATGAAATTCTCAATAAGTTTTTAATTGGTATCATTTTGTTTTGAATTTGTACATAAAAAATAATAATATACATATATAAAATAATACCATACAAGACAGGAAAATTGAAATATTTCAAGATTAAAAATTGACCAGTCTATATAATAATATAATATATAAAATATAATATAGTATATAAAATATAATATAATATATAAAATATAATATAATATATAAAATATAATATATATAAAACTGACTAAAGCTCAAGATTTAATAATCCAAAAACTGATATAGACCTGAGGAAGATTATGTAATTTAATGCGTGAAACCTATATAGCCAAAAATTACACTAATCATCCCAAAAAAAGTGTTTGTGTATTTATAATATCATTCATAAATATTCTTGCGAAGAAAATGGAAAAAAGGAATATTGATAATTAATATTTTATTATATTGCATATCTATTATATATACGTATATCAAGTAAGCATTATCATTGTAAGTTCACAAAATCATCCATATTCACAGATAGTGTAAAAACTCAAAAACAGGAAGCTCTTTCATGAAGAAATTTGAAAAATTATTAAATATCGACAAAAGCTGTATACAATATATTCAATATAAATATATTTATATTCATAAATTAAATTCATATTTTTATTCAATCTTTACAATTCCAATTAAATCAATTATGGATTTTACTAGAACAATAATACCAGTTGTTGTCATAATAAAATTATTTGTTAATATAACAAAGAATTTTCGCAAATTATATAGAAAAATATGTACTAAAGTTTATAAATGGTTTTTCGTGATATTACCTATCGCGTTATGTTTTAACAAACGGCTTTATTAATTCTTTCGTAACATTTATTAAAAATTTCATCCTATTTATAAAAATTTCATCCTATTTATAAAAATTTCATCCTATTTATAAAAATTTCATCCTATTTATAAAAATTTCATTCTATTTATACAAATTTCATCCTATTTATACAAATTTCATCCTATTTATAAAAATTTCATCCTATTTATAAAAATTTCATCCTATTTATAAAAATTTCATCCTATTTATAAAAATTTCATCCTATTTATACAAATTTCATCCTATTTATAAAAATGTCATCCTATTTATAAAAATTTTATAATATTTGTCGAAAATCTCGTTCTATTTTAAAATTCACTTCATACCTCTTTCTTATTAATACACCAAACGATATCTCATTCATCGTACCAAATAATTCAAAACAAATTTCCGTCTGGAATAGCAGAGGTTATTAAGTTGCACAAGCACACACGTTCAAGCATGCACACATTATGAACCGTGGAGCAGAAACGCTAAAAAATTCCCAACCACTAAATTCCCAGCGCGGAAATAGTTAAAAATGTGATGAATTTAATAACTGAAGACGTAGTGGAAGTTAATCTTTGCGCCATCCAGCGTAGCACCGCACAGACGGGCGCAATATCCAGCGAAGCGTTGCCTAATGTATGCACATTTTTCATAACTTTATTATAATACGTGTCCAGTGAGGCGTCGTACGTTATTCTATCTGTCATCGGGCGAGGGACAGCTCACAGGGTTAGAAATGGACGTGGCGATGACTACTCAATATGGTGTCCAGGGGAAATCCTATACGATTCTCGAAAAGGATCGGGCCTACGGGAAGGAATTTAGAAAATGAAAGAACTTGAAAAATATATATAACTGGAATATCTGGTAGAATGGAAAAATAATGGAATGATGGAAAACGGCAGAATGGAAAAAATAATAGAATGATGGAAAACGGCAGAATGATGAAAAACGGCAAAACGGTGGAAAACGGTAGAATGATGGAAAACGGCAGAATGATGGAAAACCGCAGAATGATGAAAAACGGCAAAACGGTGGAAAACGGCAGAATAATGGAAAACGGCAGAATAATGGAAAACGGCAGAATAATGGAAAACGGCAGAATGATGCAAAACGGCAGAATGATAGAAAATGGCAGAATGATGGAAAACGGCAGAATGATGGAAAACGGCAGAATGATGGAAAACGGCAGAATGATGGAAAACGACAGAATGATGCAAAACGGTAGTATGATGGAAAACGGTAAAATGATGGAAAACGGCAGAACGATGAAAACCAATAGAATGGTGGAAAACAACAGCAACAACTAGTAAATAAGCGTTCACCTTTGCACGATATTCATTATGTAGAAGGTGAAAAGTTAAATGATAATGTGATGTCACTTTTCACGTCAGAATTAGAAAAATATATTCATTTTCCTCAGACAAATAGTTAGCAGGATGCACTGCAGAGAAACCGGTCGGGAAAGGGAGGCCATGTGGAGGGCCGAGTCTTGTCAGATCGCATGAATGCTCTCATCAAACCTCGGACTGTGTTTGTCAACTTTTGATTTACACCTTTTCAAACTCGATTTCGTATTCTCCCTGCGCTCTGATTTTGTCAATAAAAGCTATCGTTGCATGTCACACCGCTGAGATGCAAAAGTCGAGAACCTAATTTGTGCCACCTACTTACGCGAATGTGACTTGAAATAAGAAATAATATCTTTTCGGTCGGAGGAGCGAGAGGGCGCGAGGGCGGCCCCCGAGAGGGAGCGAGACAGAGGGCGCGCGAGGGGAATGCTAAAGTACGCTAGGGTTGGCACTTCTTTTGATTCCCCCGCACCGTTTTAACTCGGCTACTTTATATACTACCTTTTTCGCGACAAGTGTCTCTTTCTGCTCCAGTTATTGGAACGTCTCTGTCTCTTATTGACTCGCGATCATCCGGAGAAATTCTAAGCTCGCGTCAATGCCGCGATTGGCCGAAATTATATATTCACCTAAGACCTTCATAAACGACGCGCCGCGACGCCGGGCCACGCTACAACCGCACCACCTTCGCTACACTCTTTAGTTTCGGTCCTTTTTTCATTCAAATCTGCCACTATTTGCATTTCTTAAATGGGAGATTCACATACCCGCATTGGACCGCCGCGGCTGGGTAGCATGCCTCTGGTTGATTAGGGTTTGCTCCTTTGTCGGCTCCTAATTCCGAACTTTGCTATGTATTGTAAATCGATTGCGAAATAAGAGGTCTGGTTGAAACGAACCTTGTATAAGGGAGAATACCTTAAAAATGGAGAATTATTAGGTTAGGGACCTCACCTAACCTAACCTAACCTAACATAATCTAACCTATCCTAACATAACCTAACATAATCTAACTTAAAATAATCTAACTTAACCGAATCTAATCTAACGTAACCTAATCTAATATAACCAAAGTAAACCTAATAAATTGGGTTAAAATTTACCGTAAAATTGCATCGAAACGTCGACACAGATATATGCCATACGAGTTATAACTCGTTTATTCAATTATAACTCGTTATTGAATAAAGGAAAGCTTAATGAAAGAATAAATATATAACTACTTTTCTCGGTGCAGTTATAAATAAGTAATGATGTCGCTCGGGAAAGAATTAGGCAATTATTGAATGAACGATTGAACGCACAGCGTCGTTCGGCAAGCCCAAAAGGCACAGCCTAGCGCGTTGTTTAAAGTTCTAATTAAACGTTACGGTCCTCTAAAATTATTGTGATAACTTCTGCAGAATCTTGGAAGGAACATTAAAATTTACGATCCGAATGTTGGTGCGTTGCGGGCTTCGGCAATCTTCTATCTGGAATAATAGCCGTGTCATTTGTGTGTATAGTCAGGGTTCCGGTTCCCGGGTTGCTGCAATCTTCTGCCTAAACGGGATTCATATTTTATAAACTGAGTTAAATGACATCCAATTTCGGCCTTTTAACAAATTTCGACACCGTTATTTTGCTCCCACGAAAATGGGGCAAGCGAAGCGAGGGGGTGGAAGTGGTGAGCAATAAGGGCTGGCTGACTCGGGCGAGTTAAGTGAGCAAATGAGGAAGGAGCCGTAGCCGTGTCAATGGGACTCTCCCGTCGGCGTCGCCGTCGCCGTCGTTTTCCTCTTCGCCTTCGCCTTCGCCTTCGTTTTCGGCTTCGAATTCGTTTTCGGCTTCGAATTCGTTTTCGGATTCGAATTCGTTTTCGGCTTCGAATTCGTTTTCGGCTTCGCCTTCTTTTTCGCCTTCGCCTTCGTTTTCGGTTTCGTCTTCGTTATCCTTTTGCCTTCACCTTCGCCTTCACCTTTGCCTTCATTTTCGCCTTCACCTTCGCCTATACATTCGCCTTCACCTTCGCCTTCACTTTCGCTTTCACCTTCACCTGCGCCTTCATTTTCGCCTTCACCTTCGCATTCACTTTCGCCTTCACCTTCGCCTTTATTCTCGCCTTCACCTTTGCTTTCATTTTCGCCTTCACCTTTGCCTTCACCTTCGCCTTCACCTTCGCCATCACCTTCGCCATCACTTTCACCTTCACCTTCGCCTTATATACTTGGTGAACGTCACCCCTCGACCGTGAAAGTCGTTTCGAATTGGATCGCGAAGCGGTGGTGATGGATGCATGGTTTACAACATACCTGTACCGCCATACCTCCCAGAAATACACCCCAGTTACTTCTTGCTATTACTACACAATTAGCTTCGGCCTCGGGGAACAATCAGGCCGCAACTCCGATTTCTCTCAAGAACGAGCGGGTTATAGCCATCGTCTAAATTACAGACATGTATATTGAAAGACGTTTACTCGCACGAGTCCAAAACTTAGGAAAACTTGTGTTAAAGTATGTGGCCAGAGGAGGAGTTTGGTACGTGTAATCGCTCCCTCTCGGTCCCTCCCGTTGTTCCGCAGAAGGGAGCTATAGGTTAGGGCGCCTGAGAGATCATAGAATACTGTGTGTTATGTACCTTGCGTTCGGAGCTCTAGGGACTTGCCGTTGTATTTGTACTTTTACATTACTAACTAACCACTTGGCTGTTGTTAAAGTCAAGTTAGCTTTAAGTTTGCTGACTTGTCATACTGTTTCTTGGCAAACACCGGCCCAACCTGGTCCTGGCCCTCTTGTTACCTCTCCCGCTCCCGCACCCGCTAACGCTCCCGTCGCCTCCCGACTCGGATCCCGCCCGATCCCGCTCGCTCCTTCTCTTGTTCCTTACAAGCACGTGCAGCCGCCCGATTACAGTTTAATTTTGCCGTCTCCCGAATTAAACTGCGATGCCAGATCCGAGCTTTTTGCGGTTCCTCAGCCCCGACTTCTGCAACACAGCGCATTTACTTACACGCATACGTATTTGTGTGAAGGTTGCCTTGCAAATTAGGGGTAGTTAATCTAAGTCCGGGCTGCACAAGTGGGAACTTGCCCGCCGGTGTATATACACCTAGTGTATATACACCTAGTGTATATACACATAGTGTATATACACATAGTGTATATACACCGGTATGTACCAATGACTCAATGCAATCTGTGGTGTATCTACCCAAACAACATCATTTTGCACAAGAAGGCTTGAAAGTAAAATTTCCTCAATTTTTAGTTCTAACCGTCCAAGGTCGAATTGCTATTCAACCTATAGCACCAATTACCCTAAAAATTTAACTTTAAAGTTCATAATACTTCATAGTCAAATTCTGGTCTAAATGTTTCCATTGTCGATTCAAAAAGTTAGGTTAGGATTGCGCTTTAAAGAAAATGATAACAATGCCAAACCACCAGTACAAGTACACATCAAGTTATTACAGATGTAAAAGAAAGAGGAATGGAAATTCAATAAAAATTATGAAGATACGTTGAGGGCATATGTAGTACAAGTTAGTACAGTATCACAGATGATCAGAACAGTGACATCGATGAAAGCGGAGAGGAATAGAAATATTCTTCCAGGTTAAATTCTAGGTTATCATTAATTAATAATTGGTCACTAAATCACAAAGTATCTGCAATGGACATTACCAATTATTGTATTTACATTAAATGCAGTCACGTATAGGCAACCAACTAATTCGAAATTTGATGTTATAAAGATGTACTGCCTACTGCTAAAGATGCCACAAATGCACGGTACAAATGTGTTGGCGAAAGCTAGGTATACTGTTTAGATGGCCGAAAGTAAACATTAGATTGGATTGAAAAATTAGAACCATTTTACAATTTGTTTCATTATAATTTGATACACTTATTATTTGAGATTATGTTTGTACTCCTATTAAGTCAATTCAACCAATAGGTCGAAAGCGAAGGTATTTTAGACTTTGTGGTCAACTCGTTAGGTCTCGCCATATTTATATATCCGTAACTTGAGCATTCATAACCACCATTTTGTACTTGGGCAGTTTGATGCTTAATATTTAATTAATATAATAATTACAACTTCCCAAAACTAATTATATTGAGCATTTTTAATGTTCCAAATAAGTTACGGTTTAAATAAGATGACAATAAATTAAACTTGGACACATTAAGAAATGTGATTTAATTTTTTTTTGGAAATATTTAACATTTTGTTATGACTGCTAATTTTTGAGGTACTTTGATATATTTCGAAGTGGGATCTATGATTTCATCAGAAAATTGTGCAGCGCAGTAAAAATTTGTTCTGTTATAATGTGATAATTATTCGAGTAACCTATGTATAAATGTAATGGTCGAAGAAAGGAAGAACTTTATCGTTAAAACTGCTTGAATAACACTTCCGAAGGCTGCGCGGTTAATTCGTCCACGGATGCAACTTTTTTCGCGAATTATCCGTGCAGAGTATTTCATAATAACTAGGGAGGACAAAAGCAATAAAAAAAATAAGCAATTAAATAAGAAACGGGGCTAGCGGGGTTAGCGGGGTTAACGGGGTTAGCTACGCCACTGGGCCCTTAAAGGCAAAGCAATCTTAAGGGAAGCGTGAAACGGGCGAACAGTTCGGATGGCTCTCGAAAGCACAGCGAAGGAAAGGCGAAAGGCGAAAGTCTGTAATCCAGGAGTTCTGGCGTTGCAATGCATTTTTAGCCTAAAGTTCTTATTGTAATCTTTCTGTAGATTGTTATTGCTGCGGCGCGAGGAATATTACGTTTAACCTCGAGGCGGATGGCGGAATGGCGATTAAGCCCGCCCAACCCTAATGAAGTAACCATCGCCGAAACTTTGCGACGCGCTTTAATGTTCTTTCGTGTTTTTATAATGACACGCTCCGCCGATGATGTCTCACACCAAACTTTCTATACGCGAAAATGAGGGAAATTATCTCGAGCCAGACTAAAGCTAAACATTACCCGTGGCCCTCCCCGGGGGCGCCCGCAGGGAGCCTATCACCCCCACTCGACTGGCTCGGCCCAGCGAGTCCAGCTGCACCTCATCATCCGATCGAGACCTCACTTTTCCGTCACAGTCACCGTTACCGTCATGGGCAATCAAATTTTATTCTTCGGCCGGGGGTGTAATACGTTTTATTTCGATTTCTATGCAGGCTCGTAGTCGGAATTCTTTTCAGGAGGGACGACCTTTGCAAAAAATCACCTTTGTCGTCACCACCTATCTCAAGCAACATCATTAGTCAATTATACCCGTGGTTAAGGAACAATAACTTAAATGAGTTAAGTTTAAAAAAATTGCGACTTAACTTTTAACTTTAGATACAAACCAGCAAATAACATTATGTACAAACAAGCAAATAACATTATGTACAAAGAAGCAAATAATATTATATACAAACAAGTAAATAACATTATATACAAACAAGCAAATATCATTATACACAAAATATGATTCAAGTAAAGACTAGGAGTTGAACTTTTAAGAAATATTAATAATATCAGTCTATATAAAAGATATGTAGATGATATTATTATGTGTTCATTAGAAAATTAAATTGAACATATTTTTCTAACATTTAATATCTACCACGAAAAATTAAAATTTACTTTAGAAAAATCAAAAGATAATAAAATATTTTTTTTAGATATAACTTTAATTTAAAAAAATACAAAAATACTTCTTGGTTTACAAAAAAAAATATTTGATCAGAAAGATTTATCAATTTGTTTATCAAATTGTGATTTTAATTATATTATAAAAAAGTATAATTTTATGTTTAGTTGATAGAGCATATAAATTAAGTAATATCAAATGTCAAAATACTGCCATTAAAAAAATTTAAACTGCTTAACAAAAAAACGATTAGCCAGAAAATTTTGTTAATAAAATTATTGATAAAATTGATAAAGTTGTTGATAAAATTAAAAATGACCGAAATTCAAATATAAAAAACAATAAGAATAATAATAATAACCAAAATTATATAGTTCTTAAGTATAGCTAAAAGTCTTTGCATTTTCAACATTTTAATTTGTTTCCATCAGCATCGCGGCAAAATATGTGTATGGCATACAAACTATTTTATTTGCAATACACCGAAACTAATTGAAGGAAAATGTAAATATTCCTTGATTCCAATTATCTGCGTTCAATATCGAGCCGCGAAAGGCATGCAGATTGCGAAAACAAAAGGTTTATTTGTATTAGAAGTTCGCCACTAACGTTTTAATTAATTTAACACTGTGTAAAGTAGAATCGATACAAAAAACAAAGGCAGCGGAAGCCTATATTATTTTTGCGAATATGATGGGGTCCCTTATTTATATAGGTAGCCTTTCAATAAACCGGATTTCTTTTATTTGTTTATTTTTGAACCCTAGTCCAGTCCCTTCGGCGTTCAATGGCCGGACCGCTAATTCGATCTGTCATTTCACCACCCTGATAAAAGTATCTGCACGAAATTCTTTCTCGTGTGTTTCACAATAAAAAAAACATTACATGATTTGTCTTTTTATATGTATATTTATATTGATATTTATATTGATATTTATATTGATATTTACATTGATATTTATATTGGTATTTACATTGATATTTACATTGATATTTATATTGATACTAGTTAATGCCCGTGAAAAATCACGGGCAACCATGTACACATATTTATTACCATGTACACGTATACTTATTTCCATGTGCACATGTACATCTGACCATGTGCACGTGTACATATT
>JAWQRP010002588.1:0-15201 GCA_033557875.1 Quadriops clusia | reverse complement strand
GCCAGTGCAAAAATTAGCTCGTTAGTGCAAAAAATGACCAAGTTATACCAAAAATCGTGTGATTTTTTACTCAACTTTGAGGGGCTGTATCTCCCTAGGGGTTGAAGATCGGACAGGGGTCAATAGGAACTTTTCAGCATCTTTTGGTGAGTACTATATGTGGTGTAAAGGAAGGGGTGTAATTTTGAAACGCCCTGTATTTTGCAGTAATACATACATATAGTAAAATTACATATGAGTGTTTTAAAATTGCATATTATACTTATTTAATGTTACATACTACAGTGAAAACTCGATCTACCGTTTTCGTAGGGATCGGTTGTAAAAAAACGATTACCATGGGAAAAAGGTCATAGCGGCCTAATATGAAAAAATTAGAAATAATCAACTACATACATGATAAGAAAACTTATCTATTTTTCATACTACTATTGTGTTAAAACATACGTAAATTATGTGAAATAATTGAAAAAAAAAGATTTATTTATAGTTTTTTAAAAAGAGAACATTTTTTGTTCGCTAAGAGTTATTACTTTGAATAGAATAATGTCTATTTTCCAAAATCTTGAACAAATTCTTAGTTCTTAGTTTGGGATCACATTTCTTGTGTTTACATATTTGCACCCATTAGGCTGGATATTAAACAATAAGTGACGGCTCTAATAATGCAGTAAAACATAACAAGACAAACGATAAATGCCGTTTTTAATTACATTGATTACATAGGTATTTGTTGGAGCAGTGGGTAAAGGACGCTATATGCGGGAAAACGAAATTCGCGGGAACGTATAACCGAGGTTTTTTCTGTATTTGTATATATTAACCAGGGGTTTAGGAAAAATATATAAAGATGTATTCTTACACACATTTTATGAATTTTATGTAATTTTACATAGATTTTATGAGTTATCACACAAGGTTACTATTACAGTGTAATCTCGGTAATCCGAAGTAATAGCTGCAAGGGGGTGTTCGGATTACTGAAAAGTTCGGATTACAGAAAGTATTAGGAAAAAGGCTGTAAAAAAGATTAAACAGTATGTATTTATTATTGCACATAACCATGTAAGTATGTACCTACATATTTTTGCTATTTTTACTTGTATAAAAAGTAGGTATGTATGTATATGTTTTATTTAAAATTCTAGTTACATTAAAAAGCAAAAATCAGTCTTTTTTAAAGAAGTCAGTAATTTTTCTTCGTTTCGTCAGTTCGGATTACTGGAGTGTTCGGAGTACCGAAGTTCGGACTACCGAGATTACACTGTATTTAAAAATTATATACCTTTTTTTGTATGTAAAATCGCTAATATTTTTTACAGTGTAGGAGCACAGGCGTTGAAAGAAGAAAATAACTGAATATGTGTTTGAAAAGTAGTTTAAAGTAAAGAATGTGTGTACTGCTTGTGCAGGTGGTTCATGTTACTAACTAATCGATTTTGGTAAAATTTTAAAGTGTCTATGATTTTATTTACACAAAATGGACAGTCTCCGCTTTAATTTCAGAGTTGATATGACCCAAGCTCGACGCAATGGAAGTTTTTACCAGTGTTGCTCGGGATTTTGCATCGACCTCTTGGAGAAATTCGCCGAAGAATTGGGATTTACATATGAATTAATACGTGTTGAGGATGGACGTTGGGGAACTAACCAGAACGGCAAATGGAATGGCTTAATTGCGCAATTAGTCAATAGGCACATTGATATGGTTCTAACATCCTTAATGATTAATTCCGAAAGAGAAGCAGTGGTAAGTGATTATCTGTATATTACAAAAGATAATTATCATAACTCCTGCTTTAAGTTGTTATATGTGTTTTTTATTAACTATTTTTCGACTATGATATAACTACTTTGAAAATCCACGGATTTATTTTACACACTTTTTATGAAACTTTATTATTGGCAACGTGGAAGAAGGATATAGCTAAAGCGGAAAACCGCGATTACTGAGGGTGTTTTTTTATATGGGATGAACGTATAACTCTTGTTCCCATGTTTAAAATAGTCACTAAAATAATTTTTACAGCCCCGAAAACGTGTTGAAGTAGGTTTCGTTATGGCAGAACTCAAAATTATGCATTTCTTACATCATGCAGTGTTAAACTTTTCCCTTGCACCAATAAAGAATTTTAATTTTGTATTTTTGCATAATACGCTCTAACTTCATGAATATATTATGCCAAAGGAGCTGAGGAAGTTAAAGCAAATATAATTTCCAAAAGTACTTTTCTTTTTAGGTGGATTTTAGTGTACCATTTATGGAAACTGGAATAGCAATTGTTGTAGCGAAAAGAACGGGAATTATTTCTCCAACGGCGTTTTTAGAACCTTTTGATACAGCCTCCTGGATGTTAGTAGGAGCAATAGCAATTCAAGCTGCAACATTCACTATATTCCTTTTTGAATGGTTATCTCCTAGCGGATTTGACATGAGGTTGTCGATGAACCAAGTAAGTATATTTTACTCGGTATTTGGAGAAAATAATGATTTTCTTATACATAATCCAAGTCCTTTGATTTGAAACTTTTGCGCGTTCCATTTACTTTTTCCTGCATGTATGCATACAAAGAGAAAGTATGGGAGATCATGCAACTTTTCGATTATTTTGATGAATCTTCACGTTTCGAATGCCAATGAATCATTATTGACCATTTTCACCATAATGTCTGATGTGTGGGTATGTGTTGGAATAATTAGGAAGACTAGTTTACTAGCTTTAGAAATAACGGAAATATTATGAAATTTAGTAGAATAGCCAAACCTGAAGTGACACAAATATGGGCGATATTTTATGAGTGAGTAGGCTTTATAGGCTTAAGTGATTTTTTTGAAATTCATTAAATCCCATAAAAATACACATAACTCATTTACTGCAATAACATCATAGCTTAAAAGTGGTCTTTATGCGTTCATTAGTTTTATGATTTGAAATAGCGAGATCCTATTGGGTTTTATTTCATAATGTTTTAAAAAGACCAAGTGTGAAATGTCAAGATTGGTCAAGGCCACTCTGAATATATCCATTTACATCAGCTCGCGGAATCAAAGCGGGTCTTCGGCAACTCTTGGACCCTTGTGTTAATACATTATGAATACAATATAGAAGAAAGTCGATTGGAGATTGTACAAAAAATTGATGTAATGCTAAACTTTACAAACTTTATTTAATGTTAAGAATTAGGGCAGAATTCAATGACGCACAATTCTGATTTTCGTACAATGTGATAGATTTGTATGAAAATCGAAAACGGCCATGCAGAAAGACATAAATCTTCAATTTACAATTATCAGAGTTTCGAGGAGACGTAATGAAGGTGACAAAGTTTGGGAATATCAAATGATTTATTAGTTTCTTGGATTTATCTGCAAATGATAGAAGAACAGATAGAGGTGTAATTGGCAGTGGTACATCACAATCGAACCGTACTAAACCTGTAAACTTGGCCGCAAAACCGAAATATTTTTTCCATACTAACACATACATTTTTTAGCAATGGAACTCAAAAGATTTCACGTCCGCAGATCTTTTATATAAGTTTCATTTTACTTGTAGAAGTCACACTGACTCTATACTCCAGCAAAAACTTTGTAATGCTACTTGTTTGCCACATCTAGGTATATTACAGTTAGATTGTATTCAAAGTAAAATATTAAGAGAGTATGAAAATACTTTACTACCAACGTCAATTAAATATATTTCTTTTACTCATAATTGAAAATCGTAGCCCTCGCTACTGCTCTAAACAAACCCTGTATAAAGATCTGCCAGGTCGATAAGTGCAATATATGTGCATATGGCACTTCACTTTCTATTAAACTGATTTGTACTCCCGACCAAAACAAAAATTATGATGCTCTCAAAGCACCGGAGCTTTAAAAGCATTAGAGAGGGGAAAAACATTTATCCTACTAAATTGGCGAGCTAAAATCTAAGTGATTTATTATAGGGTTACAAACTTCACTTTATTTGGTCGAAACTTCTATCTCAAGGAAAACTAATACAGATTTAACCAATTTATAAACACCTTTAAACCAATTGTTGTGCAATACATTGTAATGTAATCTAAAACACCAAACGGATTTCCTACGCAAATTAAAAAATAAAAACATAAAAAAAGCATTTTTAAGCTGCCTAATAAGTAAACACTTAATTAATTCATTCATTTTCCCTTCGTTACAGGAAAGATACCGGTTTAATTACTTTTCCTTTACCTTAACGAAATAATTAAAATTGACATTGTTTTAGATTGTATTATCATAAATAAGGAAAATCCTTATATTTGAGTTAATGTTTTATTCAAAAACGTCAATAAAACTTTTGGCGTAAAAGTTTAATAAACATGCAAAAAATTAAGAAGTTTTATTTTCAAAAACAGAACTTTCCTGTTTGGCCACAAACGTTGAACCGTCGCGTAGTAGATTTTTTGTGATTTATCTGCTTATAATAAGAAGAAGCGGATTAAAGAAGCTAAATTGCTATTTTGAAACTTTTTGCAGGTGCGAGAAATTAAATACTAATTTAATTTGTTTTCTATTACAGCCTTCCCCTTCGTCTTCACATCGATTTTCGCTATTTCGGACGTATTGGCTAGTTTGGGCAGTTTTGTTCCAAGCTGCAGTACATGTCGATTCTCCAAGAGGATTTACCTCCCGATTTATGACAAATGTTTGGGCAATGTTCGCCGTCGTATTCCTTGCCATATACACTGCCAACCTTGCCGCCTTCATGATTACCAGGGAGGAATTTTATGAATTTTCAGGTAAAAATTTTACAATCCTTGTGGTGTCCTACGCCGATTTAATCAGGCGATATCTGGAGAACGCTTTGAGCACTACATATCGTCACTACAATGCAGGACAATCGAATGTGAAAATCACTACTTTTCAGGAGACTGAAATAAGTGTTTCAGTTTAGAATGTGAAATCAGTGATTCATGATACCATTTTTCTCCCCGCTTACCTTTGTTATTCTCTGGCTATTTTAACATTCCGTAAATAGTATTTTGCGATTAATTAATAATTAATTAAAATGGAGATTTTTCACATTCTATAGTTCTGCATTGTAGTGACGACATTAGACTTACATTACCTTGGTTGCCTATACTATACTAGAGGTGTATACAGGGTGTTCCATATATCCTGATACATCAGACATCTGGACATGTGCTAGTGAAACCGGTAGCTTAACGAAAAATGAAATTTGTCAAGAACGTACTTCAAGTTATTATTTCAAAAAATATATGTTTTCGTTTAAAAAATATCGAATGACCTTGAAATAACCTTGAACCCGTCATACAAATAAATCGTACATTATGTGTTCCCCTTTCCCCTTTCCCATTAAATTATATTTTTAAAACCATTTTTCTCTAAAATGATTCGTTTGTCCCGTATTTGCAAGTATCAGGAGAAATGAACCACCCTATATTTTAAAGTTGACTTGACTGTATAATAAAAGTTTGGTTTGTAGGATTCGTACACCTGCCAATAATGATGTTTACTTTTGTGTTTTGCAGAATTACCTGTAGAACTAAAGTATATAAAAAAATCTTCATCTTAATTTTTATTCTTCATATTTTTTTCAGCTAACTTTATCAATTTTTGAAAATCACTCACGAAAAAATATTAAATACTTGTAATGTAACATGACATATCCGAACTTTCTTAAATCGTTTCATACTAAACGTTTTTTATTTAAAGCACAGAACAAAATGTCTCCTTTCTTATTTACAGTAGAAATAAACAATAGTTAAAATATAAAAATCATTTCAAAACAGTCATAAATTTAACTATTTTGCTTTTTCTTCCCCTATTGAATGAATAAATAATAATAAATTTATTTAAAGAAAATATTGTGATACCTCACACCTAAATCCGTGGGTCATTTGTGAGAAATTTAAGATACTTGACATTATTTTCTATTAAGCCAACATCTACATATTATTTGCTACTAAGGCTAATTATATTACGTACATAATTTAAAATTTTATTTTAATGTCATAAATATTTTATGTAATACGTTGTAACCAATCTAGAAGTGAGGTTTCTAAATCTCTATGAAAGTTAAAGAAGTCTAACCGTCTAACTTCATTGAAAAAACTAATCCATACCAAAACTAAAAACACAAGAAACTCATTTTATGCTCTGCAGTTAATCAAGCAAATTTTTACACTAATACTTCGTGTGGCAATACCACATAATTAATTATGTTTAAATATA
This sequence comes from Quadriops clusia, assembly GCA_033557875.1. Lineage (NCBI taxonomy): Eukaryota > Metazoa > Arthropoda > Insecta > Coleoptera > Hydrophilidae > Quadriops > Quadriops clusia. The sequence continues at coordinate 8,981 of JAWQRP010002588.1, read as the reverse complement.
ATTACCTATGTATGCAGTAATTGTGAGCGGTCCTTAATATGAATCTTATGTAATTTAATTTCCATTAGTACAGGTGTCTAAAGTATGACTATATGCTACAAAAAATATGGAGTGGTCTCCACTCGAGTTTCTCGTATTTCTAAGGCGACCTAGATTACATAAGACCAGTATTCAGAGTGATCATTGAATCATTTTGATATTATACACTTGAAGTTTGACCATATGTCAAATATACATACACTACGATAAACACGTATCCATATTTTAAAAAAAATGAAAAATACCTCTTCCGGTTGACGGATTAAGCTGAATTTTGGCATATGTGAGTTGTTCGGTATTTCTAAAGCGAGTACAAAATTTGAAACAAATTTCTTGAAGCAAAATGACACTTTACTTGAAAGACTTTCACTTTCACTTTAGATAAACTGTCACTTCCGGTTGGGAAATTGTACTAAAATTTGATATCTGTGAATTTCTGGTCATTTCTAAAGCTAGTACAAAATTTGAAAGAAATAACTTGAAGCAAAAGGCACTTTTCTTGAAAAAGTTCTACTCCAGTTTCAGGTAAAGTACCACTTCCGGTTATCCGAATATACCCAAAAGTTGATACGAGTTTATTTTTTAGCAAAAATAACTACATACCAAATTTTATCGATCTAGCTCGTCGTTTTTTGAGTTACCGTGTTTACACAAATACACACACATACACACATAGAGACAGATGAAAAATAAAAATAGAGCGAAATCGACTCAGAGACACTCAAAACGTCGAGATTCATCAAATTCTCAAAAAATTGTTTTCGATGATCACAATACTTTCTCTGCGACAAAATAATAAATTGGAAATTTACCCAAAGCTAGATCTTCCACCTTGTCATTGTGTTCTTTTACGTGCGCGTGACTGAACCTACAGAATATAGCATCCCCAGTTTAACATCGCTTCCCGATGTTGAAGCGCCCTGATCGAGAAAAAATGTTAAAACACAACAATTGGATGGAAGTTTTAGAATTCGCTAAATTTTCAAAAGTCGCGATCTCAATCTCTGGTGTCGGTAGTTGATCTATAATGCGGAAGCAGATCGATGCGACGTTAAATAATGGTAAAACATATATGTAACCGCAAATTTTGTCTTGTTTCAGGACTCGATGACCACCGATTGTCGAGACCCTATTCGAACAAACCAACTTTCAAATTCGGCACAACCCCATGGTCACATACCGATTCTACCATAGCAAAGTACTTCAAAGAGATGCATGTTTACATGGCACAATATAATAAAACAACCGTCCGAGCAGGTGTTGATGCCGTATTGAACGGAGATATGGATGCGTTTGTATACGATGGCACTGTATTGGATTACCTCACCGCTCAAGATGAAGATTGCCGTTTATTAACTGTAGGGGCTTGGTACGCAATGACGGGTTATGGTTTGGCTTTTCCAAGAGGTTCGAAGTACTTGAAAATGTTTAATAAAAAAATGTTGGACTTCAGAGAAAATGGATTTTTAGAACGACTTAGAAGGTACTGGATGACAGGTACTTGCAAACCAGGCAAGCAGGAAGTGAAGAGTTCTGACCCTCTAGCTCTCGAACAGTTCTTGTCGGCATTTCTACTCCTGATGGCTGGCATTCTTTTGGCAGCATTATTACTGCTGCTGGAACATCTATACTTCAAATATGTAAGAAAACATTTAGCAAAGACTGATAGAGGCGGATGCTGCGCGTTGATAAGTTTATCGATGGGTAAAAGCTTGACATTCAGAGGAGCCGTGTACGAAGCTCAAGACATTTTAAAGAACCATCGTTGTAGAGACCCAATTTGCGACACTCACTTGTGGAAAGTAAAGCGTGAATTAGATATTTCGCAGATGAGGTGTAAGCAGTTAGAAAAGGAGTTAGACGCGCATGGAATAAAGCCGCCCCCGCCGTGCAAACGGTAAGATAAATGTCCAAATCGAACGCAATTTTAACAATTTCCTTTTTATTAATCATTCTTCACGCACGAGCATGAGATTGGCAGAATCGTTTAACACCAAATTTGAGTGCACAGTGCAAAGTTTACTTGTTTCAATGTCATTATCGCTCAAATGTACTTTTTGTTATCACTTTGCTAGTTGCTTCCAGATCAAGCTTTCTTTACGAAAAACTTACTAAATGCGTATTTCAAGTATGTATTAAGAAATAAATAAAAATATATAATTGAGATAAAAAATATACTTTAAGAAATAAATACAAAATAAATATTTAAATCAGCTAATTTTAAGCTGTAAGTAAAGCTTCGTCTGGAAACAAATTGAGTTTGATTTAAACATGAACATTGTGTATTTTGAGTGGTTTGATGATTATTTCCATATAATGTGATTCATTAACTCACTGCTTGATCATAGCTCTGAAAGTATCGTAGTTTACCAACTGTACACCCCGCAATATTTAAAACCTTTTATTATTAATTGCTATGTGTGGGTAGGCGTCAACGACGCAGCAACTGTCTTACGTCCTGCCTGGGTTCTTCCAATTCACCTGAGTAAGTTAAAGGCTTTTGTATACGTGCATAAGTGTCGTAGATGTTACTTTTAGAGAACGTGTGTAAGTTCAAAATTTTGTTGCAACACACCTCACATAACACGCATCACTTTGATTTCTGTTTACTACCACAACTACAGATTTTATAGTGCGTAAGTTTCCCCAGTGTTTATCGTTTATTAAGACATAATTGTTTAAATGCAAAGCTTTACATTACATATATGTATTAGAGTAAGAACTGCTGGGGTTAGCTTAGAAGTCTTCTCACTTTAGTGGATTTACATTTGTGAAATCTGCAGTTAAATTTTGCCCTTTTCAAATTTTCACTGTTGACGTTTAAGTATTGTTAAGCTAGCATGGTATATCGGTTAATAATTGGTAGACCTGCATTAATAAAATGACATGATTTGAATATAAAATCAACCTAAAACTTTTATGACACAATTTATATATAAATCTATTAAACGGTGTCCATTTATTATTGGACCTCTAAATATGGAGAAAATATCTATTTTTATAAATTAGGGGTCAAAGCAATTCGAGAATCAGTTTAGGGCATAAAGTGTTTGATTTTCACGTTAACCAATTCAGCCAGATGTCAGTTCCAAATTCGTCAGATGGGTCGGGTCGTTAACACATTTGCATTAATTATTTCCCATGATAAAAGGAAGGACTGCGTTATTATTGTCCATAATGCATAATTTACTACTGACCCAATCTTAAAATAAATTTAACATTAAACTAAAATTCATTAATGTTCCCTTTTATACAGCCCTTTAATATATACGCATATCGAAGATTTAGATGAAACGCTATTTATTTCAAAGTTTTCAGATTATAAACAGGGCAGAGAGGGTACAACTTCTAGCCGTTCTTCTCACATTAATTTTATAAATAAGTGTAAAGTTATTTCTGTTCTAATGTTTTTCTTTTTTTAAATTATGAAAACTCCTTACAAAAAAAATTAATAATTTGAATATTAATAATAGAAATTTTAAAAAATATGGAAAATAATAAGTGTTTTTACTTTATTTATGTTAAAATTAATATAAACATTGAATTTCAGTGTAATCGTTTCCGGGGAGCACGCCAGAGCAAGATTAAGGGGTTTAAATCCAGAAAAAATTGGAAGCAATAATGATTTATTCAGGTAAGTGATACCGACCGTTTAAATAAAATAATAAACTACTGTACCTTATTATTGTTACTTCCTTGGTGTTTAATTATGTTCGATTAAAATCTTATATCCATGTATAATGAAAGGGTTAAACATTGGATATAGATACATACATACAACTAGAATATTCAGAAATTTCACTTGGCTTTGTATCTGAGGTAATCGATAATGCACTGTAATAATAAATTACCCCGTCGAATCTATTTTACTTCCCAGTTGAAGAATATGAATAATAGAAAATTTTCCAGTTTAATTTAATCGTTTTTGTACTAAATGATTGATTTATTAATTGCATGTTTGTGACACAGAAGTAATATATTTTTTAGCATTCTGTTCAATCAATAAACGAAGAAATTATTAGCCTAGTAAGCACGTGTATCAGTTTTGTTCTGTTAGGTCAGTCCGTGCTATCGCTATTATAGAAAAACTCTATCATGTTCGTTTCGAATTAGTTAATTAAATAATTTGTAGCATAATAAGCTATGCATTTTGTATTTTTTTTATGAAATTGGTTATTGGTATTTATCCTTGGGTGTCATTAACATCAAGAAGAGATAGTAAGAAAGAGTCCAGTTCCATTACGCTAATGTGTCTTGCCTTTTCTTCGTATGTAATTCAGACTTTCTTCGCCAAACGCAGCATTCCTCTGGTCTATCAAATTCCCTACCCTTCTGAGATGGCTTTTTGTAACTGAAAGGGACTACTTTTAATCAAGAAAAAGCATTATGTAGAACGCACTGGACCATCTAAACAACATTCGAGAGCATTCTGGAAATATGATTGGTAACTTAGAAACTTTTAGGTATTTGTACAACCAAAGGAACTAATTTGAAGAAGATAAGGGTTCCAGACTACCAAATAAATAATTTATTTTCTACCGACCAAAGGTGCAATGCTTTTGGAAATACTTCCTTTTTATAAATCACAAAAACCATTTAATGTAATTCACTACTTTATATATTCTCATAAACTTTGAAATTCTCTACAGATGAAGGAACAAACTGCTAAAAATAAAACGAAACGTTGGACTTTATATAAACTTTAATTCAAAGATCTAAATACCCAACAATATAAATAAAAATTATATGAACAAGCTGTTTATTAAATAGGCACAACACTTATATAGTGCATGCGCCATTATAATCTTGTATTGTTATTCTACTGATGTAGCAATAGAATAAACATTCGCTGTGAATTTATTTATATTCCATCATTTTTGCAGCTCTCGGACGGAAATAGCAGAAATGGAAACTGTGCTGTGATGGAACTTGAAAAATAAGAAAAACACCAAAAATGCCATTCGCCAAGTTGCAGGGTCACCCAAAGTTACTTTTCTAGGGCAACATGAGAACGTAATTCCTGTTCTGGAAAAACTCTTATGATTGTGGTGCCAAATTGTTGATGTATCGATAACAAAATAAAACTGTGACTGTGCATATAGTGTAGAACTACAGAATCGAATAATTCCTCTCATCAGTTAGTGTAGAACTGCGAATTTATGCATAAGAGTAGAAAAGTCATTCGATGACTTAACGTTACATCGTTTCATTAGAAAGTTATACAGAATAGAAAAGTGTATTTTACTAAAATGGCTGGAACTTTAGAAATTTGTACCTTAATTTTACCGATGTATTACATTATTAGTCAGTTAACTATATGATTGGAAGGAGCAGTAAAAAGAAAATACAGAATAGAGTACTTTTTATATAAATTTTAAACCGTCCACACGTCCACATTCATTTATAAAATCGAATGTGTATTTTCATATAAAGTTGAAATATATTATTTAAAATTCCCCAATTTTAAATAAATATAAAAAGAACGATCCTTGCTAATAGGTATATTAGTTTTCTGCAACCATCATTAGGGCCTTAGATGGCAATCGAAACGTGTAACGTGTTTAACTAATAAACCTATTAGCAAGGATCGTTCTTCTTATTTTTATTTAAAATTGAATATCAACCTTGCTGGGTCACCTCTTTTAATCAAGTAGGATATGTTTGACATGAACATGTTTTATTAAGTTTGACTACTATGCGCAACAAGGTATAACGAATTCGGTTTATAGATTTGTAGAACCATTAGGCCGCAGGTTAGTGAATATGTAGAGAAGAAAGAAACATTTTCAAGAATAGAAAAATTATTAGTAGCTCAGTGAAACTACTAATATTTGTTCCCATTTGTATCTATTATAGAAATCGAATACAAACCTGCAATATAAAACTCTTACATATTTTTAAAACTCTTAAATATTTTAATTATAGGTTAACAATTACACACTCTCCGTAAATTATTATTTTTTACGTAATTACCTACCTAGAAACTTACTATAGAAACAATCGAATTTAACACATTTATGTGCCTTACGCGTGTATTCAAATTTTGCCTCGTTTATTGACATTTTTCAGACTGGTAGCACTTACACCCTACCTTCAAAATCCATAAATTATATTATATTTAGGTAATAATATGATCATTTTAATATTTTGTATAGGGAAACAGATATATAGAAATTCTCAAAAATATGAAATACTTATGGCCTAGAGTTTCAGTAGACACAAAAGAAGGTATACTGCTTCATTCAATTTTATATAATTGTGCAAAATGTACTAAATGCGTCAGATCAGAGGTTTGTGAGAGAGATTCAAAAATACGTAAATATGCGTAAACAGTAAAATATTTAATGGCATTGAAAGACGTTTCTTCTAAAAATATTTATTCCCCCTAAAATATGTATTTTGAAGGCACTTGTCTACATAATATTCATTTTTGAAATAACATTCCATTATTTTCGATTTTGTTTAATCAGCGTATTCAACCAGACCGAGCTTTTCCACTGAAAATTTATAGTTTACAAAATATAAAAAGTTACTAGCCTATTTATTATTTTTTCCTATTCTGTGACTAAATCAGGGACCAAACATGTTTTTGAGGCTTTGAACGTTAATATATTTTTTAATCTCTTCTTTATGTGCTGTGTTCAGTTACCTGAACTTTAATGTTAATATCAAATGCAATTGCATTTCTTGGGATTAAGTCCGAATAGTGGTTAAATAATACACATGGAATATACCAGACGCTCAACGTTTTTATTTCTTTTCTTGACCTCTTTAATATACATATGTATGAATGTTTCTCCCGAGTATAAACGTCCATTTTGTAAATAAAATTAAATTTGTCTTAACTTTTGGATTTATATGGATAAATATCATATATCGTACATCGGATACGATAGCTTTAAAACGTCAAATGTATGTCAAAATTATTCACTGTCAACGATCGTTCTAAATTCTGGTCTAGGTATTCCTTTTTCCCTCTAAATTTGTATATCTACTTGGGTATTTTAAACCATTTAGATTGAAAGTATTTGAGTACCCTATGTGAAAATAGATGCACTTAAATCTCTTTCGCCGGCGCCATTCGTATAAGGGATTCAAAAAAATTTAAGAACATTTGTGCACTGAATTTTCACCTATAAAGATAAGCACGTTCCAAAACGTTTGTTGATCACTGTATTTGTCATTCCATTTTCTTACTTTCCATGTGCTTTAATTTTACACTCCTGCGAAGTAATACTACTAATATAATATTTTAATTAATAAATAACATGTCATTAATTGGGAAAAAGTTTACTCGATACATATTGCGTATTTGTTCACGTATAATAGGTATCTTTTTTCGTGTTATGCTAGGTCCTTTCCAACAACACGAGTTGATAGTTTAATAATCGGTTAATGTGCTACACAGGGTCGGTGCATTTTAAAATGTTCACCGCCATACAGTAATTTTGTACACATGAATGTCTGGTTGCCTATATTTTGATCCTTAGCCGATTCTGTACTGTACAAAAACTGATTCTTGAACTATCAACTCGTGTTGTTGGAAAGAACCTGCTATCTCTGCTTTCATGGTGCATCCTATACTCGATATCGTCTTACCTACTACAGAAATACGGAATTTTAAATTTCTACTTTAGAAAATGTAGGGATAGTCGCTGACATTAATTGTAAACATTATCTGATGTAATAATATCCCTACAACTTACAATTTTAAATGAAACAAACCTGCTACTATCGAAAGGGTATTTAAATTTTAAAAGAATGAAACTCATAGGATGTCATTTAGAAAATTTGATGGCATTTGCCAAATATTTAAGATAGGGCAAATATATTTTGAAAAATTCTCTTTTAATATCATTAAAGATTTGCATTTACGTCTTTGCTATATCTCTCTTGTATATTTTGTATGAATTTGTCGCACTTGGTGGCCTTAAATTGATTTAAAAGGATCTAGGGCTGTTAGGACAACAAAATGGATGAAAGAAATTAGTGCCACATTGAAGAACTTTGTGTTTAACATTGAGTAACATCACCCGAAATGTTGGCAATCGAATAAGTTGTTTCATTTAAATAAACTGTCCTAATAAGCCGGTGTCCCTTAAAATAAATTTAAAATGTAGAACTTTTGTGATAACTTGTAAGGGGTCGTTTAAAAGGCTGATGTTCTAAAACTAAATGTAAATTAAGGTAATTAATTTCCATTATATTACAAGGTAATAAATCACGTATGAAGTTCAGTTTCCGCATAAGTTATTATATATAGGTTTTTTCTAAAAGATAATGTGCATAAGTTTTGAAACTAGACTGCATACAATATTTATTACTGCTGTAAAAATAATTAGTAAAATACATTAAATCTGTAAAACTCTCTAAAGTGGACGTTGATATTGTTGTTGCTAAAATGTTGTTGCTGTTATTGTTGATGTTATCACCAGGTCTCATTAAAAAAAACTACATCACAGCTTATTATTTGTTATTTTAATTTATATTAATTCACCTAATCTATATTTCTACTACATAAAAGAAAATAATAAAGATGTGCTCAAATAGGTACCTATTTTAGGTATACATACAGAATAAATTTCAATAATTTACATGTACAGAATTTTATTTCAATTATATGAACCTGACTTCTATCACAGATAAACAGATAGCTGACCGAAATGCAGAATACAGCGGAAAGATTTTACATTGCAGGCGACCCCGTAGCGGTTTAGTTGAGACCCAACCGACAGGGTGCGCTCGGCGTTACATTATGTCACCGCCCATATTTGGTGGGGATAGTCCTAGTCCATGCGTTGCCTTGATACATTGTGCTTCCTAAACCATGGCCAGCTAGATTTCTAGTTGGCCATGCCTAAACATATTTAGGAGGCGATGGTCCATGTATGTATACTCGGAAGCATCATAAATGATCGGCATCTCTCGCGAACATAGATTGC
>JAWQRP010002587.1:0-15203 GCA_033557875.1 Quadriops clusia | reverse complement strand
AACTCATTGATGTTCTTTAAAATGCGATTTTTTCATAGTGGCGCAACCATCGATACACACTCACCATAGAAATCATATTCCTTAAAATGGGAAAATTACCGACGGACGGACGTACGTACGTACGTTACGACAGTAATTATGTTTGTTGATGCTTTTGTAATTTTAAAATTTTTTTATACTCCGCCACTGCAGTTTTTGAGCTCCATTATGGCTCTGTTTGAAATTTCACAAATGTTAATATTGAGTAAACATTTGTTAAAGTTCGAAAGTTATTTGTGGTTACCGACTTTTCTATTGCATACACTGATGGCATCATAGATATTCTTAACGCGGTCCTTGAACAGGACTTTTTTATATTCAATAACTCGTTTTGTTGCATGCATAATGACTTACCTATTGTTAGTCCCCTCTTCCCTCTATTAGGGGATATCTTTAGCGATAGCATGGCAGAACTTATTTTCAAAAATAAGTATTTTAAACAATACATAGTTCTGTGGAGGCGATACTACGATACCGTCAAACTCGCTAGTATTTTTAAAAATACTATATAACTATAGTTAAGCTCAAGAATAAAAATAATCTTAGTTTTTTACTTTGTAAAGTCAAGGACGGGATTAACCCTGTTATCGTAGGACTTTTGAATTCTTGATTTCTAACATCGGCCAAAATAATTTCTAAAACAAACAAAAAAAATAAAATCATTAGAATTTGCTTTTTGTAGTTACCAATATAAAGAGTCAAAGAAGAAAGTTTCCTTACAGTAAGAGGAAATTACTTTTAACACAATTATATGCGTTCAAAACTTAAAGCATTTAGCATTTTCAATATTTTACCTGTGTTACTCCATAGTCCTCACTGAAGTGAGCAGACGGCCATATTTTTTTTGAAAATTGTGCAGAAAGAAGTAGAGCATTCACGTATTCAAATAAATGTTGTAACATTACATTATGATTGGTTGTGTAATTATCACTTGAATTTACATGTTTAAAATTATGAATTTCAAAAAAAGTAGAACAGTTTCTCGTATTACTTTCATTCTAGAAGCGGAAAATAAGAAAAGACGTGTCTTTAGATATCTTGCTCGTTGAGATTGTTAAACTTATCTCGTCGGCCAAAGAAAACCTCATTAAGGCACTTTTGTACTTTTTACGAGCATACCGTGAAAGATTTACGCAGAATTGCGAAAAAATAAGTGACCTGCAATATTAATGAAGGAGTTATATACCCTGGAAAGTGCTTAAGTGATCTGGAAACGGTAAAAGGCCCTCCTGAGCCAGTCTCACCTAGGCTCGTGAGTATTTTAGAGTGTCATCACTTATGCATTACCAAGCCCGTCTGTAAAACGTTCCCGGGGGGCCGCGCGCTCTGTGGTAACGGCGGCGGCTTCACCTGTTGAGTGGTGACGAACAAAGCCGGCAGGCACCAACTCCAGCAAGTCAGACAAACCGGCAAGCTGTTCTAGTTACACCGACAATGTGTTATAATTTCAGATCATCGCGGATTTAGACCTATGTTTATTTTTCAAGATGATTGGCAAGTACTTCCTCCTGAAGTAATAATTCTCACTAGCTGACAATATGACTCAATTTTCTGGAGTCGAAATCGTTGTGTCTGAGCCTAGTTGCATGTACTTAATCCTAATGTAAATTATTTATTATCCTTAAATTAATAAGAATTCAAGTGTTGTATAACTATATAGAACTAATACAGAATTCTTGTTTCCTTATAGAAGGTTGAAAACACTTAAGTAAAGTAGACTTAAAAGCCCTTTAGTCAAGCTTTGAATTAAGAAATTTGTAGTTATTGCATCTTACTATGTCGGAAAATACATAAATTTTTAATATGTACGAGGATGTGGCCTTAGAGGAAACTTTAATGGAGAACCATATTAAAGAAATGTCGATTTTCCTTAATATACGACATCATAAAAGATTAAATATACCTTACATGTCCCCAGATTGTTTCGCATCCGAAATTAAGAAGTGCATCCGGGCAACGTTGAATATTAGTAGCGGCGTAACAACGTCGAGACGAATGTAACGCATAATGAGATCAAGCAGTCTAATTTAGTAGGCAAAAGGGAAGATTCAAAAAGAAAATGCGAAATCTTAAAAGGAGGATGATGTATAAATGCAAAGAACTAGTATTGCATTAAGTACGCCCGCTGCGACTGGTTCTCCGAGCAGAAATAGGATGAACATGGTTTCAAGAAAAGCGGAGTAACCCAAAGTGGATTCAATTTGATCGCTCCTCTGCAAAAATAGGGAAGCAACCTAAGTAGGTTACAATACATAAAACGCTAGCTCTAATCATATTTCACAAGCACAGGGAAAGATTGATCGTGACTGACTCTAATATTTCTCTTTTATTTAAAACGGTAACATACCTAGGTATCGTGTAACGAAACATAATTGTCGAGATTATATACTTAATTTCATACAAAATCAGGTAGAGAACTGTTTTTAAAGCAGTGGTGACGTTGAGAGTAAAACCCTCTCTTGAAAAATTTTTTAATGAAGCTTTTAAAGTGGGTATTCACCGTTACAAGGAAGCATACATCACTTTATATCAAATTAAGCTTGCGTGTATTTACCACGAGACTGGTTTGAAGTCTTTAGAGCTTCGTGCGGGTTTCAAGTAGCTAGACATTAAACGTTTTCTACAAAGACCGCACGCTTTCGTGCGAGAAACTACTATCAAGGGATTGGCGGATGTTTTATATATGTAATGGCACTTCTTGAATTAAAGATGCTTTTTATGAAGATTAACGTTCAATAGAAAATCCTTGAACAAGTCCTTTCCATCTTAAGCGTTAATACTGTTATCCTTCAGTTCACTTAATGAATATTTAAGTATCTCTTTATTCGATTACCGCGAGAGGACATATCAATTTGTAAGAAAGTACAATACCTATGCTACGTTTAGTTAAAAAGTTTCCCAAAAGTACAAAAAGATCTTTCAAAAACAAAAGGAAACAAAACGAATTTTCTCTTAGCACGCACGTAGGTGAACGTCAACAGTGCTTCAATTTTCTTGTCAATCAATTACAAATGTGTGAATTTTTCTCGCCCTCTCAAATTTGGCACAGTAGGAGAATTTATTTTTAAACAGGCTTTCGTCGTTCGCTATTTCCTACCCCTCGTCGGTTGAACACAACACAAGGACGTGTTAGACTCGAGATGGCGCGCAGTAAGAATGTTTTTATATGGATTTGAATGCACACAACAGGAAGTTGCTCTTACGCTTTCAAATTCTTATTGTCACTACAACAAGAGGAAGTGCTTTTGTGCCGGCCGTGGCTTCTCCAATTTTCTTCTGCTCGCACTCCATTTATCTCGTCCCTCCGAGTGTGTCGCGGTGGTGGTGACCCATTTCCCTCTTTTACTGCGTTTCGACCGGGAGAGTGGCAGCGCGTGTCATTTCTATCTATGCTCCTCTTCTCGTTCTCACCTTTTCCCGCTGTTTACTGCGCCCTCCTGACGCATCTCTCAACTTGCTAGCCACTTCGATCACCCCATAGGTGGCGTCTTTTTCCCTGCCTCTGCCCGTCTTCTCCGGCTATTTTCATTTATCAGCTTAGCACTAACGGCCCATTATTGATGCTATTTGTTTGGGCCGAGGGCCGAGAATTGCCCAAGATGATGTTTTGCTCAGATGCAATCTCTAGAGGGCATTAATTTGCTCGAAACAATAAAATCTCCATCGAGAAACAAACTTCTACTGTTTGTCTTGCAGTTCTCTTTCGATCCTATGGACGGTTCGTAAATAACAAATATTTGCTTGAATAATAGCGGAAGTTCGATTCTAGATAGTTGCAGATGTAGAAAACTATTTAAACTAGATTTTCAATATTCTTGTTAAGGGAGACTTATTTCTAACGCTTCCGGCAAGTGCGGACAAATTTCACGAAAATTATTCTCGTGAAACGCAATAATTAATCTCGTGCTTAATTATTATCACTGTGTAATTATGTAAACATATGAAGAGGCAAGCTGAGATAATGTAGCCATTTATTTAATAGTGAGGAAAGGGAGAATCTCTGCTCACGCTGCCATTTGCTACATCCACTAATACGACGATTTTGCATCTCCTTACGAATTCTCATCGTGTAGGCAAAAACGACAACGAACTGGCTTTAGCGTTCGGTGACAGCTTACCGAGTGGAAGCAAACAAGTGGTCGAAGTTATTTATGACCTTCCATTTTGCTCTCATTTCGCACAATTAAATGTTGGATTACTTTTATTATCGGCGCCTCCGCTAGAATACTGATGAGGGAAAATCACATAAAAATTATGTACTGTTGTTGTAACGGCCGAGCGATCGCTAATTCGAAATAAATTGCGGCTCATTCGGAAAGAAAATTCAATTTTCGGATTTTCAATGGGACCCAAACTACTGTTCAATAGTCAAATTTATTACTGTTTTGCGTCCTGCCGTGGGCAGTGCTATTTTATTTTTGTTTTGTGCATTTTGTTCAATCAACCGACCGTCCGTTTACATTGTGTGTACTTAATAGCGAGCAAAGGGAATTGTTGGATAAAATGGAAAACTTATTACTCTCAGTGTGCTACATTGTTATGTGATAAATGCTCGTATTTACAATCAATAAAATAGTACACATAAGAAAAACAATAGCATTTAAAATATGACGCAAATCTAAATGAAATTTTCTTTCTTTTTCAGGTAAGTGTTTCTGGCATGCAGATTTGAACACGGACAAAAATAAAAAGTAGGACGAAGATTTAGAAAATTTGGTTTAAGGTAAAGCTCTATATTGATAAATGGTAGAAATTTGTCGTCTGGTATCCTATTGAAAACAGTTTATCCATACACGAAACATACCACCCTTAGGTTTTCAACACCTTAGGTGTGCAGAAAAGAACTTTCCTACCTTATCAATCATTGTATAAAATTTCGCAAATCATTCTTTATTCAGAGTAATCGATTATTCGCCAACGATTTAGCTCCATTCTTAGACTTATTGGCTGGTTGTAAATCACCGATGTCAAGAAATAGTTTTGGGCGCAACAGGCTCGCGTTCTGTATAAGCTTCTGCAGGAAGCCAAGCAGTGGCCAAGCAACTGGTGGTCGTGTAGTCGGATCGGAAAATATTACTCATGCAACAGCGTAATTGGCAGGTGTCCAGTCGTGCAAGGAAATTACAAGGGACCTTCCCGAATGATTGGTTTTATTGTTCATTCCTTGTCTTTTATGCACGGCTTGTTTTTTCAATTTATCCAACTACGTTGCTCTACAGGTACGTTTTTACTAAATTTTTGATGCCTATTTTTTTTAAGAAAAAATATTTAAGTCCAATTTCCAATTGCAAGAGTACACGCTGGTCAATGCATAAGATAAGGAATTTTTTCTCTTTGTTTCCCGGGGAATTGCGTTTACTGCCTTTTGGGGCGATAAAGCAGATTAACCTATTTACTTACTGATTATTATATTTTTAATACTCTGTTCGTTATATTAAAGAATATGAGACACATAACTACGTTATATGAGGTCGTTAGAGTGGAGACATAATTTATATGAACGGATGTTATTGTCACGAATGCTCCGGTTGCTTCGCCAACCAGAAGAGGGTTACTTTGTATCAATGTTTATTTCCGGGGGCTGCCACCCCCTTAACCTTCACGTACCGGCGCTGTAATTTCATCGGTCATTTAGTGTTTTTTATCTGACAGTTATACGAAAAGTTTAATGTTCTTTCTCATGTTGCAACGCAACCATAAACTCGGTGCGTTAGAGCGTCCTCTTGTAGACTCTTATTTTCTCATTCGTCTAGGTAGTTTGCGCAAAGAAAGGGGAAGGCCCTTTCAGGGAAGACCTCTGAAATTTGTGGCTAAAGTGACGCGGGAAAGCTTTAAAATTAGGGTTTATTGCGGTATTTATGTACAGACCACGTTGTAACTAAATGGCAAAGGAACTTTTATAGTGCAACTAAGATCAAGTCCAGTTTTATTTATTGGCAACCTTTTTGATTATTGAGTGCGCACTTACATTTTATATACTTCTTGTGGCCTGAAAGTAATCTAACTGTAGTTAGGTACGCCTTACATAAAACTACAACGGTACTAAACCGAAATATCATGTGCACGGGCGCTGTAATTTCTTGATATTTCGAGTTTTATACTTGAAGCTCTATATTATAAAAGAACGACAATGGATTTCAGGCTTTTAACGGTTGTCTTCCATTTTTTCATTTTAATCTGGAAATAATAGCCTCTTAGCGTTTTTTTTATGAAAATAGCTTATTATTCAGGGAAGATTGGAATATCTCCGCATTTGACTTGTGCTCCCTCGCAATTTTTATTACGTTACTGTTGAGTGCCTAATCACGTATGAAATTTGAATCCTGCTTTAGAGGACCTGGTTGCCAATCAAAATTGCTTGTAAATATGGCGATCGATGTTTTGTTTTCACATCTGCGCTGATTTGGAGCAGAGTAATTACCATAATCGATGGAAATTTATATGCAATTCTATGTTGTTAAGATTCAGTGCTAATTAGATTTTGACATGTAGATAAAGGGAAACTTAGATGATATGATAATTATTAATTAACAATTCAGCAATTACAACATGGATATAGAGTTGATTAAATTTTGGTGCATACTGGCGACCTGAAACTTAGTTTGATGTGGCAGTTTCACATTAATTAATAATTGAGCTCCCCCACGTAAATGGTCATTAGTACTATTTACTGGGGCAGGAATACTGACAGCATTTTTTGCGTGGTTAAGCAGGATAAAGTTTTTAGCGCGCTTTTATTTAATATTTAATATCTATAAGGGAGTTAAATTGTTTTAAGGGATGTAGCTGTTAGGTGCTAATTAGCTCAAGGTACATTTATGTTCTTGGAAAATATTCAATCTTAGCAACACGAAATAAAACAGGTAATAAAAATTATATCCTGAAATGAGCAGTAAAAAATTACGTTCTGTGCTAATCTGTTGGAACTAATTTAAAATAAGGAGGGATGAAAATAAAATTGTGTTGGCGTTTTAAATACAAATGTTGTAAAGTAATATCTCTGTCGTAAAAATTCTAATTAAGCCGTATTTTTATATGTGCATCCTTAAAGGTAGACAGTAGTGGAAAGGTGCGCCCTGGGAAAGAAAGGATAGGGGACGGAACAGGAGAGAAACTGTCGTGAAATAGGATTATGACGACCAGGTTTCACAGCGTACGCGCGGCGGCGGCAGTGAGAATTTTAAAAATACGACCCGCCAAAAGTCATTTTTCACTTTTATATAAGCATTTACAATGTTTCCATTCCTCTATGTATTTCGTACGTAAAAAAATCCAAGATCATAAAAATTTCATATAGTCACATTACATTGCAGAAGGATATTTTTATGTCAGGTGACACCTCGTATTATTTGCCCCGGTGCTGCTGCTCTGGGTACCTCAACTCTCTCTCTCTCCTATCTCGTACACCGGTACACATGTCGCCATTATTTGCAGCTCACCCGAGCATGCATCTGACAGCTGTCGTATCAACGAATGTTGAAAATGCCGCCATTCACACCGCCGCCTCGAATCCGCCACCTCGGGAACAAGGATCAATAAAGGGCGCGTGTTGCTCTTGATGGCAGTCGTTCTCGGTGATGACCACCACCGACTGTGTTGGGAAATGACTTGGCGGATCCTCTCTTCCCGTCGCGTCGCGTCGCGTCCTCCCGTCAACTGATTTAAATTCCCGGTCCTCTTTCTTTTCCTTTATATCGCCGAATCCGAATGAATCTGTTGCAGCAGCCAGCCACCTACATCCGGAGAAGCAATGCAACGCAACGGCTCGCTTAACAAAATTACAATATCACCGCCGTGACAAAGCTGCAGCTGGATCCAACGACTTTGATGAGTGCCAATGCTTAATTGCACCGCTGTGCTGGCTCTTTGCAATTTTAACTCTTTCAGGGTTTTTATTAAAAATTCTGCAGAGTGCCCGACAATTAGTGCAATCTGCTCATTCCTGAAATTAAATGTTGGTGTCAACCCCGGGAAACTATTAGTTACACTGCATTTGTCTTAATGGTATTTTCAGTCTAGTTTCAAGGAATATGACCTTCGAAACTAAATAATAAAATTATATTCCCCTCATAATCATTTACTTATTATCGCCCATTCTAGTTCTGTACGCCGCACCATAAATAAAATATTGACGTTCTTTCATTTTTAAAGAAACAAACGAACAAAAGGAATTCCGTTCTTTGTTATTCATAAATGTGCTACAAATGTATAATCAACAACAATGCGAAATCTCCGATTTCTTTGTCCCAAATATCAATACATAAGCACAAACATTGTTATCCGATAGATAATAAAAATAATCCTCAAAGCTGATACTGTCTAAATATGCCTGATCTCATGCGAGCATCGCGTCGTTACAATCCGCTTATACAACAAACAAAAAATATTTATGTTTACACCGTTCCTCAAGATGTAACTTATACAACACACAAGGCAGCTCTCCTGCGTCAATGTAACCTGATCAGAGAAAGGAGATCTCGGAATAGAGGCAAGCTCGCCCTCTTCGCCTGAGCAACACAAAGGACACATTATTTGTTGGCGACATTGTTGGGTGAGCGCGTGTAATACGATGCCACATTAGGAAATTTGCGGGGTTCTCCGTATTCAATCATTCGGCGATATGAAAAATCCGTATTGCGCGGTGCCCGCTTCAAAGAAGGAGGTAGGAAGAATAAAATATATATAAAAACAGCAATATTCGTTCATCTCACTTGATGTTTATAGTACCTTTTCATAGCTTTATTTTCCTCCTGGGCTGGCTCCCTCGTTCCAATTGCTAGCTGCTCATAATACAAGTCGGATCTGACGACTCCTGACAACCGTTACCCAGGGAAACCACTTAATGAGACCGGCCCGAACGAACCGAGGGCGGAGAAGCGCTTTTCTTAGATTGCACCGGAAAAGTCAATGATGAAAAGAAGTTGTTGTAAAAGGCTATATTATAAAACGCGCTCCTGCTCTCTTTCTACGCTTTTTATTTATTATGTACCAGAAAACTCATATCGTATTTTAATAAATTGCTTTCAGAGGACATTTTTATTCAAACCCACAATTTAATTTCTAAATCTCATAACAGCCTACTTTTACACGCGCTTTCAGGTTTCCTTTTTCACCTTAATTACTTCTTTTAACACTTTAATCAGTCGTTCAAGGGAAAGAGTTTTAAGTTATTACCTGTAGTGGACACTTCTAAAATTCTCCCTCGTAAATTAATTAATATCTTATTAAAATTTCAACCCAAACACAACCAAAAATACATGCTTCGACAAAATTACAACCTTAGCCAGTTTGCGCTTGACATTGTACTCTGCTACGTCATCTTTTACCGAGCAATTTCTAAACCGTTTGTACACGTCAAATACATGCTACGGAATAAAGCTTAATATTCTGCGAACTTATATAGTCCGTACATATGTCCCTTTAAAAGGATTTTATTAAATTGAGCTCTTAGATCCGACATATTTTCAGAACACTTAAAGTCAGACAGGCAAGCTCGGTTTGTTAGAGTGGAGAGTCGGAGCATCGCGTTCCGTAGATTGGACAAGAAGGAAGATAAACAAAGTATAAATAAATAGCCCCGACATATTGCATCTTGAGCCCCCGAGAAAGTATTAAACTTTAGATGTTATGAGATATCCTCTCTTTCCTTCCGGAGACGAAGAAAAAAGCACGGTAGAATTAAATCCGCTACAAATATTTGAAGAGGGCCTTTATTTTAATAAAGTATCGTAGACCGTTTGACCTACTTAGTCGTAAACGCGCTGCGACTACTTTCCGAAGATTTACTTTTCCTTTGCAAGTCAAGAGCTCACGCAGCGAAATCCCTTCGACGGAAAAAATATATTTTCCCGATGCTACAGACTTTGCTTCTTCTTCTCTTAAACAAATTTTAATGGGGTTCGCTTAAGGGCCAGGTTAAGAGGTTTACGTATTCCTCCAAAGAGGATAAAATCCAAAATATAACAATACACTTTTTTCCTTTTTGAACATAATAAGTTTTTTACTAGGTAACCAAGATTTGCTGCTGACCTTTTTCAAAGGCTGGTATTAGTAAACGGTATTATGATTTCAAAGCTGCTCACAGCATGTACCTATAAATTTGTGTATTACTTGGAAATAATAAAAGTGAACAACAGGATCTGAATAACTTTTTGTACGCAAATATTATGCATTAGAAAGGACGTACGCTACTGGCACGAGAAACGAAATTTGTCAGAGCAAATACAAAGCGGTATTAAAATTCCCGCAACAGAAAATCGATGGAGGTAGAGTAGAGCGCTATAATTGGGGTTTTAAAATGTCTTCGGCGAACTGAATTCGATGAGAGGGGACAAAATCATCAAAGAAGTCTCTATAATGCGGATTAAAATCTCTTTTAAAGCAATTTTCTCAAGGGTATCTTCTTTTCATATAACCCGCATTCGATCATCAGATTACCAAACATCTGAATTCTCGGTTCATTGCTGATGTTCTCCGCTCTCCTTGCGCTACACCTCCTCCGAAGACCCAATTTTTTATTCGTCCGCGAAAATGTTCTATTTATATTCACTCGTTGAACCGACGACGGCGACCGTCTCCTTCGCGTTCTGTGTTTTTGGATGAGGCGCTCTCATGCGAGGCCCTTCCAAATTTTCGATGCAACTTGGAAAAGGATTTTATTCTATAGACCGAAGGCGACGACTACGAACTAACAGCCTTTGCGCTCGCAGTGCCGAACGTGAGGATTCATTTTAGAGATATCGATCAGCTTTTTCATTTTATCTGGCACAAACTTACATATTTAAAGCACGAGATTAGATAGACCCCAGGTAATCGAAACTGAGAGAGCAACGGGGAGAGTCTCTTTGATCACCAGCCGATGTATGTGTGTGTACATGGCAGAGATGATGGGATTGAGCTGATAATTTAGCACTATTCCACCGGGTTCTTCCCCCGCTGACACTTAAAGCACTTGGTTCCAATACTGCACATAATTCATGATCGAACTAGCTCTACTAACCAGACGCCAACGCGACATGTACGTAGGTATATTCCTGCTCATATTATCACATACAATTTCCATAAATATAATTGTCATGTGCTCCAGTATTTATTTTTAAGTTAGATGTTAAACATAAATGGCGATACTTTCTTTGTGCGAAATATACTTAAAGGAAGTAAACTAATTTCTTGTATTTAGTTGCATTTTTGCGTAAAATGTAAATTGATTGTAAAATCGGTGTCATATTTATGCCTATCTACGCGTATGTTATTATTATATTTTTATAACACATAAATCTAATACTAAGTCACTCTAAATAATTGATGGAAATCTGTGTTTAATGATAATTATTGCCCATGAAAGCAGTATCAATAATTAATAACTTAAAGTAGAACGCATTAATTCTGCTGTTCCGTCAACTGATTGGTACAACAGTCCGAAAATTAATTTAACCTGCATTCTCTGTGCCACCAATTTAGTAAGCAATGCTTATAGAGACTAATTTTAATTGCCAACAATTAGGAGATTAACGATTAACTGCTAAATCATTGCACAAGATGTTATCTGAAGAGAGTTTTTCGTATTCAAAATAATTCATTTCCACGTAAATTCTTATTTTCTCTTCAATAATAGAGGTTCACAAAGAAAGCAACATTTTAAAATATGCGAGTAAATGAAAATGATTAAATGTGTGTATGTAGGAATTCAATTAGTGCGGTAGCGCCGGCTAGGAAACTGAAACAAACTGAAGTTAGCAAAGAACTTTTAAAGTCGTTACCGGGAAAGAAAGGCGAGCAAATAAAAACAAATGGTCGCGGCGTTTTTATGATGTGAGAATATAGTATAATCACATTAAAGAACGAAGCTTCCATCGCCGCACCCTCCACCCTTAATTCTGATATACGGCCCTCGGAAATGTTTCTTCGGCTCTTGTTTGACGTTTGACGGAATACAATTCCCGAATGCCCCTTGTGTTGGACTAATGTCAGAGTGGAGAACTGTCAGTCTAAGAGTTCGGACCACCGGAACGGCAGCCATACTGGGATTTCCCAGGAGAAATCCCTCCACTTCCCAAAACGCATTTTTTATTTTGATGTCTGTGACTTAATGCAGTAACTACTAACACATTTTGTTCTTATTGATCGGGCCGTCCATCTCCTGTGTATTGAAGTAAAAGAGTAAACGAGGGTAAAAGGGGATGGATAACAAAATGTGGAACGTTTATTAGAAAAATAAAACCGTCTGTAAGGGAACATGAAAGGGGTAAAAAGGGTTAAAAGCTGTGTAGAAAAAGATGGATGCACTGTTTTTGGGAAAATAACGCTTATAAAGCACTCACAAATTTTACACCGAAAATGAAAGGATATCAAAAAAACTATTCATAAACCACACAATGCAATTTTACCTTTAGAGCAACACATGGCTACAACGCGAAGGAAAATAAATACGTTTGTAGCCTGAGGTTCAAAATAAAAGTTTTAAACATCCACCTAACGAAACTAAAGTACACCGAGATGAATTTGTAATTTTAGTTAGTTATGTAAACGCATTTTCATTATGAATACATTAACAAGTTGTAAATTACTGGACTATGCATTAAGTTACCTCTACATTAACGGGAAAATGTTACATCACAAATATTGTTAATTATTATCACATATTTTGTTGTTCTTTTCCTAGAATATATTTACATGAATATCATGGGTTGCAGATAACTTTAAAATAGCTAGCTGGAGTAAGTTTATTTTAAGTTTGTAAATTTCTCTAGAAAAAAGTCGTAGTTACTTGAGAAAATAAGTAAGGCTGTACAACAGGATCCTGAATTACTAATATTTATCACAACCCCCAGAGAGCAAAGTTTACATATTAATTGAGCGATTTTTTCCATCAGTCTGTAATGCAGCTGGTAATGGCGTGCATTACGCGGAGTAACGATAGAGACAAGCACTAGCAAGCACGGATGGCTCTTTCCTTCAATAACGAGAAACGTGCCCGCGACATTACCAGGGGAATTCAACGCATCTTCGGCTCAAATAACAAACATTGTATGTGCGCGCTCGAATATAGATTCCCCAATTTTATACATCTTTCCCAACTTATTCAACGAACTAAGTAAACATGTGTTTGTTTGCATAAGGAAAATCGAACAGATTCCTTCCATCTGCCAGGATTTCGCGGTGCTGTGTAAAGTTTCCAGTTACTGAATAGCGACCAAATATATTTATATTAGAGAGTGCGAGCAACGGGGATGTTTTAGGCAGCGAATGCTGTTTTGCGAACGATCGCGCAAAAATCTGAAAAGCGCCGTCGTTAACTAACGTTTCTGGGGCTGCTTCCGCCGCCGCCGCCGCCGCCGCCGCCGCCGCTTCGGGGACGGAAGGACTGATTGGAATATTTGCGCCATCATGCAAACACGTATTATCGGGATTTGACAAAAAGATTCGGATTTCTAGATTACTTTTTCCAAATTATAGATAAGGGCATGCGGGTGCTTTTTGTAAACATGTGCAGAAATGAAAAATCTTTACTTCCACGTATGTACATTTTGTTGCTATATAGACATTTTATTATATGGTATAAGTGCAATGTAATAACGAACTCTTGCCATGAATCAATAATTCAGTCCCACAGGCGCCAAGACACTTGATTCAGAGGGAAACGTACATAATATGAAACAATAAACGATGACTAGACATGCAATGTTAATATTACAAGCGTATTGCACTACTAAATATTATTTTCATCCATTTGTATGACACTAAATTGAGTATCCTGCCGACAAAAAGTATTTCCGATAAATTGCCCATACTTTATATGAAAAGTTGGTGGAATGTAGATGCCAAGTTTATTTTCCTTTTTTATTACATTATTTACCAAAATTATTTATTATTGTAATTTTTTTAATGGGACTGTCGCTACGAAGTTATCGTAATAAATATTTTATAAAAATGTGATCAACATCTATAAAGTAGGGCGATTGCCATAAATAATATAACACTGCCCCATTTTGTCGGGCCTATTTGTTCCATTGTTTGAATGAGTATATTTTTGCGTCTTATTACGAAATAATAGACACGATCAATTACAAATTAAGATCCCTATCGTATTATTGCACGTTTGGAACGTAAAGCATTTTATGGCATTAGTAAATCATGATAAAAACGTTTTCGTCTTTATTACGCATATCGCTTTCTCGGGTCGCATAATGAATACGAAAAGTAAAATCTTGTTTCAGCGTTACAAATGAAACAGAGTTTTTAACTGTCACGTAAACTACGTCAATCTTAATATTTAATCTGCTTTTGGAGGACTAAATTATATTTCGATTTGAAAAGGGGGGAGAAAATTAGAGTCAGCTGGAGTGCCTCTCATAATGTTGCGGTGGATGACTAATCTCTCTTTAGGCTGTTATATACTTGTAAAGTTATAGGCACATAAATCAACAATTTAGTCGAGTTAGATAGGCCAAAGTAATTAAATTTTGCGCACCTATATCGCGTAGTTTAGAGATCGTTTGGAAAGCCATGAACTAGTTGGATATTGCATAATGCTCTCTTAAATCTAAATCGAATAGTTTCTATGACTTGATTAACAAGTGTTAAAAGTAAAATTAAAATTCGTTTTCATGCGAAGGTGGCACAATTGGCGCAGGCGCACAAAGAAATTAAGGCTAATGATTGAAAATCGCGCCTTGAGGCCGTGCACTAAATGTTGATGTAAGTACTTTAAATCCACTGCTATAGGTACATTAGAATAACCTTGAAAATCTAACCTCATCACTCACTAATGCAATAGTTATTAAACACCAGTTTCTGTAATAAATGCGAAATATTAAAATTTCGTGCGACATCATATAGCCATAACTATGAGTCAATTTATAACGTACCTCTATTGTAATTAGTGAAACATAGGTAATGCTCACATTTTAATAAATAATCAATATCTTTTAAAAGTGAAAACTAACATCGAAAAATCGGATATTTACACTAATTTAACATTAATCTGCATATGTGCAATAGTAAATTTGAATAATTTTCATAATAGGTATACACTGCCCTACTATACAGGGCGTTTCAAAATTACACCCCTTCCTTTACACCACATATAGTACTCACCAAAAGAAGCTGAAAAGTCCCTATTGACCCCTGTCCGATCTTCAACCCCTAGGGAGATACAGCCCCTC
>JAWQRP010002586.1:0-15203 GCA_033557875.1 Quadriops clusia | reverse complement strand
GGCGCTTACCGTCGCCGATAGAAAGAAAAGTCGCCCGTTGCCACCCAAAGTGTAGAGTCTGTCTCATTTTAAATTCCATTTTCGTGGATACCGTTTAAAATCAACAAATTTGAATTTACATTGGTTTAAATGGGGAAATTTCGGGTCTTTCGGGGGGCCCAAAAGTTGACTTCCCAAGGCCCCATTGGAAAACCGGTTCTTAGTGCGCACCTACCAACACCGATCTACCGGCCATCCAAATTTCAGATTTTTCCCGTGCGCCGTGTGTGTGTGACTGGGTATCTGGGTATCTATCTCAGTGGGTTTTCAATTTTATTAATACTAGATATTCTTAATATATATGTATATTAAAGAGTAAAGCTAAATATAGATCCATACCAGGAAAACTTATAAATTAAGAATGAACCTCATAGATATGATGAGAAAATTCGAAAGCAGCCCACACACAATGAAGAAGAGTTCCGCAAACTCGGGAAAGCACAAGGGAAAACCCAGCAATATTTCGCCTTATTGCCGGGGAAATTGTAGGTTGCCGGAATGTTTCTTTTTCGAGAAATCAAATTGCTTTTGTGCCGGGACTACTTAATTTTTCCGCCTCATTTGTGTAATTCCACTGCTTTCGTTAATTTTGAGTGTTCTCAAGTTTATCGGGATTGTCGCGAATATCCGCGCGCGCTCGAGTGGATTTTCTTTAACTAGAGTTTTTCGCGTTAACGAGGGGAGAAGTGTCCTCGCTGAATGCGACTCACCTCAATTACTCCAAATAATCAGGATTCATTTAATTTTATTGCGTCAACCTGGGCTTTTTCATTCGTTTTTAATTAATTTCTGCGCGACTTCAGTTCATACTGCTTTCATGCTCAAGTTTCACTTACACATTGAACGTAAATCATTGTGACTTCGCACCTTATTACCTATATTATTAACTTATTCTAACGTATGCATTTTGTATTTTATCAAATAGAATAAACTTTAACAAACAGAATAAATTTTAACAAATAAAGTAAATTTTAACGTTTAGAAGAATCTTCAATGCAAGTTCCCTATACCTGCACAAATGGTGGAGGCGCGCGGTCAATAGTTGTCTAGTTTGTTTATTTAATGTTAAAATTCTTATTTCATTGGGTTATTCAATGACGTTAATCAATAATTTGAATACATTACTTTTTTCGAAATGGAAATTATGTTTACACACACACACACACACACAATGATTATGTAATGCTAATTTATTTTACATGTAAATGTGATACCTCAAATGCCGCAATTGCTCGCAGCTCTATGTATTTACCAAAGTACATGAGTGCCTAGAAAAAAGAATTAATTATTGCTAGTCACATGTTCACTAAATAGTGGATGCAAATACGAATCGCTAAAAGGCGAACGTCTGGTTAATACCGCGTAAAAGCGGAAGTTATGCGCGCAGTTTTTTTGCTGAATGCAAAGAATGCAGCAATCTAGTAAACTTCCCGAGTGTATTCCGCTATAAACGTGCTCGAGAGTCATTGCCACATACCCTGGCAGGAAAGAAGTCAGTTATAAATCAAGCGAACACAATGAGATGTTCTCTTGGATCTAAAAGATTGTTCGGGTTATCTTTCTCTAGACCCTAGCGCCGGACTAGAAAGTCTGCTGCATTGATAATTTTTAACCAATCTGAAAAGTATGCCCAGCAAAATACATGAATTATGTTTGTGTCATTAATATATTAAAAGAAATAATTACTAATTATTCTATATTTTAAAAAAATACGAAAAAAGATATACCTATTAATATAGAATTTATGTATTATAGACTGTAAGTTCAAAGGATACATATTCTACATGCTTTTATAAATAAGCTTTATTTATATAAAGCTAATCTGTCCTCAAAGGAAACCGAGCAACTTCTCCTCCGGTATATATTTTCTGATTAAAAATATTAAACGATGTCGTTGTGTTTACTGGGTTTGAAATAATAATGCCCAGAGGCGACACTCCAAGAGAGAGCAACATTTAAACTTTAGCATAGGGTGGCAGCCGATTAAGGCAGGTGTACCTAAAAATAAATCGAATGCCGACGAGTCGCAGGAATCAATTTTCTTAAACTCGTTTAAAATCTGGCGTGCCCGTTTAATTGGTATTTCCACGGAGGAATTTCCGGGAAGCGCTGGAAAAATTCGAAGATGAATACGACGCGTTCTATCGCGAATATGCGATACGGATCTTATATTTCCAATATATCTGTTGACACTTGGAGCATTTTAAATTCAAAATGATTCTCTTCGGGCCTTTATTTTCACGTTTCAGCGATAGCGAAGCGTTGGCCCGCGGCGTTAAGACCGAAATGGAGGAGGAACCGCGGCGGAGGGTTGCTGGGGCCGTAACCCCCGAAGACAGCACCTCTCCGATAAATTCGCCAAGCGAAAGCATTTTTCCGTTTCGTCACGCACTCTTCGCCGATGCGATTTGCTTCTTATCTTATTAATGTTATTTGCATGTGCGAGAGAGCTGCTTAAGGGACGATTTCATTTCCGACAAAAATTACCTAATAGGAAATGAAAATCGGGAACGAGGCGATGATGCTAATTTTATAACTAAACATTTCAGTTTAGAGGTCGTCTTGCCTACATAAACTTGAATTTTCTTCTTGTTTTTAGTGAACTTACTTTTATGTCTTATTCTTCATTGTCTTGGCTTCACTAATGTTCTCACTCTTTATCTTCATTATTGGGTAATTTTCTTCTTCCTTTACAAAAACTATTTTTCTGTTTAATTGTTATTTGTTTAATCGACGTTTCACAGAAGGTTATCTATATCTCCAGGATAAAACATAAACTAATAGTTAATATGCAAAAGTTTAAACAAACAGTGTGGTTAATTTTCAAGCTTAAGCTTGATAACAATACAGAAGTTTTATGATCATCATTATTTTCTAGTTTTACATTAAAAAGGCTTTTTAAACATTAGACGGACTAAATAATTTTTAATTTTTAGACCTAAAATACCTTCCTAAAAAAGAAAACTAATAACATACATATAAAAATACAAATATATTAAGTATTAATGTTTGTTTAAACTTTTTTGTACTAACTTTTAAGTTAACGTTTTATCCTGAAGATGCAGATAACCTTCTGCGAAATATTATTTTTGCAAAATACCCGAAATATAGGTACAAGAGTGAAGATGAAGCATACTTTTATGTCGTTAATTAGTACATTTCATTTTATATTTCGCGTGTAAACCGTGCAAGTGAAGGCGTTACGTTACGTAAGTATCAAATATGATAATCAGTTAATATTAAATTCTGACCAGATGCTGCCTAATTGCTGCGACGGTTCTCGTTTCAGTTTAATTGGGTGTCAAGTACCTTCATCTTCCAGTAATGTGTATCGACAAAACATCAATATCTCCTCAGACCATACCATTAAATATTTCTTCGAAATTCGAGTTAGGAAATATTAATAGGCGCTACCGGCGGATACTTTTGACGTTCCATCAATTAGCGCAAAAATGAAGTAATTTGGTAAATTTTTGTTAAAGCGTAAACGGTATAGGTATATCATAATTATAATATTTTCTTTAAACTAGTACTAAGTAATTATTTTGTTGATATAAACAATACTGTGCTAAACTAAAGTTAATCTTTTTAAAAGTAACATTATTCGCAATATGGTCACTGTAGCATTTTAGTAAGACTACAAAGCCTAAAAATGAAATAAAAATTTGGCGATGTGGAACACAACTCGGGAGCGCGCAAAGTGAGAATCAATTACGGGATATCAAAGCAAATTGTTATTAAAAGGGAACTTTTCATTCAAATAAGAGGAGCGATTTAAATATCCCGCAACGGATTCGAATTTTTCCGCGGAGGATTCGCCGGGTGTACAAAAGAAAATGGCAAAAATTTGAATATTTGATGGCGCCAAATGAGCGAAATGTATTATTAATAGCGAAAAAAAGCCGGGACTCGCTTCAAATTTCAATTTAATGATGAGCAAGTCTTCTTGTTTTCCACAACAAATGCAGCTCGGGAAGTTTTATTCAGTGTAGCACATGAATAAATTATACATTTTAAAGTAGGAAATAAAAGAAGGCCAGTAAAATGGGATAAAAAATGAAGTTATTTCTGGATAACGTAAATTTAAAGGGAAAGATAAGGAAGATTACTACGCGCAGGATAAAATTTCCTTTTATGTTATTTTTGTAACATATTTTTACGGTGGTGCGGCGGCGGCGCTTTAAACGCAATCTTCGTATTTAAGCCCCTGTAACGAAAGCGCGTGTTCCATTATATCAAAAAATACATTGCATCCGAATATTATTTTCAATTTATTTTCAGTATTACTTACAATTATCGCCAGAAAAGGTTTTGTGGGCGATCGTTTCGAATTCATGCAGAGTAACTGGGTAATGTTGTCGGTCGTATAAGTGAAGCGCTGGCGCACATGCATGTTAGCTATTCGAGTAAAATAACAATTTACAGTTATAGCAGGGCATTTCTCCGTAAACAGGCGAATAAAAGTAAAGTAATTGGTAACTTTACAGCCTAATAGCAGTTTTCCCGGCAGATCGTTTATGACGCCGAAGTTAAAGTAGATGTGTATAAAGGGTGCACAATAATGTCGGGCGCGATAAGAGGGAGTATAAGCAAAAAGTATCTCGCTGGTTCGGCACACGGCACATGGTTAAATCCCCAGACAGATATTTGCATGCGCTATCTTGCGGATTCAGGACGTCCGGCCTCATCCATCTGGATTTAGTCCGAGGCAGCGCTGCGCTGACGCCCTCACCGGCGCACATATACATCACCGAGACGTTCCTATTTCACAGTAAAATAACACTTTGCCCTGCAACTACTTTACAACATGGCCGAAAAATCCCTGCACATAAAAACCTCCATTTAATGTACCTATATACCTACTAAACTTACCTTTAGGTAAATGAGACAAACTTCAAGAGTCTTGCCGTTTTGCTCTTTGTTATCTGTGTATGTGTACATCTTAATTTTTGTTTTTCTTAAATATATTTTGTTAAAACAAAAACGTTGCTTTGCCAACTCAACAAATACCTTTTACGAACAAAGAATATACAAGAAAGAAAAACCTAACACACGGAGGAAATTGATAATCGATTATCTAGAAGGAACATAGGGAGAATATTAAAGATGTACGAATCAGAAGAGGAGCTGAAATAAATAGTAACCATTGTGGTGGAATCAAAAATTAAAACAGAAACAGAAAACCAAAAATAAAAGACCTCGAAAATAGGGATTAGCGAGTTTGAGATTACCAGAACGTACTGTTGTTGTTTTTGTTAATTGATCCATTTCATTTTCTAAACAGAGCTCGTGTATATACATGTAAATTAATACTATTTTAAATGCAAATTTCATTCCGTTTCGTCCACAGAGAAGCGATTTACACTTAACACAAGTTCTGGTTGAAATTTCTTAGTCCATAACATTCCTATTATGGAGATACAAGAGAAACAGTTTCGACTGACGTTGCAACGCAAAGTTCGAAACAAAAGGGTTGTGGTCCAGCAGAAAATATGTTGTTGTGTGCACGCGCCATGGATTGCCGGGCTAGCATATTTTACGGTCAGTTGTACGCCCTCATCCGAGTAATGTAGGTTGGCGTGCGGATAACATAATCAGTTTTCATCAAACTGACGCTGTCGCCTCTAGGCAGTCACTACCCTGCAATTTACTACACAATAATTTCCTTTAAAGGTCAATACAAGTACGTCGCCTCGTGCGTAGTTATGCCTGGTAACAGCCGTTCTGATACAACTTAATATATAGCACCTAGGAATTATTCCTAATAATTCTAAGTGGAATTACGCTAAAGTCGTAGACGTACTCTGAGAGAAAGTATGTAGATACACATTTAAATAATTTTTCTTAAATTGTTCTCTAGCACCCGGTTTTAACGTTTAGATTCTAGACCATTCGCTTTTATGTAATGTTGTAACTTTCCCAATTATTAGAACATATAAAAAAATAAAAAGTTTCCAAATTAATAGAACAGGTAATAAAATTATTATCTTATACATTGGGTTGTATAATCGCGTTATATTGTATAATATAGTTTTCCAAATTATTGGTATGATGAGCTCGCTCGCTCCCTCGCGCCTTCGGCGCTCGTTTTTTAAGACACTTAACTAGAGTGTTTAACGTTCAGATGTATATTACCAAAGATGTAAGATCACAAATAAAAATTATTAAATACAGGTTTAATTAAAAGTTTCCATTTTTCTGTAGCACACAATTTTAAAGTTTAAGTTCTAAACCATTCAGTTTTATGCATTACAATATAATTTTCCTAATGAATAGAACGCGTAGTTAAAAGATTTTCCAAATCATTAGGCCGTCTAATAAGTTTGTTTTCAAAATAGTGAGATTTGGAGCTCGCTTGCTTCGCGAGCTCGCCGCCTCGCTCCATCGGCGCTCATTTAAATACACTTAACTGGAGTATTTAACGTTCAGTTGTGTGTTACCCAAGATGTAAGATCATAATTAATAATTATAATTATTAAATACAAGTTTAATTAAGTTTTCCATTCTTCAGTATGACAGTTTTAAACTTTAGATTCTAAACCATTTCGTTTTATGTAATTATAACAATAATTTTCCTAATCAATAGAACGTGTAATAAATATATTTTCCAAATTATTAGGACGTCTAATAATTTTGGTTTAAAATTATTGAGATTTCGGGCTCGCTCTATCGCTTCGCGAGCTCATCACCTCGCACCTTCGGCGCACGTTTCTTAATACATTCAACTGGAATTTTTAGCACTCAACTGTGTTACCCATAATATATGATCATAGTTGGCAATTATTAAATATTTATTTCATTATTTTCTTAAATTTTCTTATAGCACCAGTTTAAAGTTTAGTTTCAAAACCATCCGTTTCAATCTATTGCGATAACGAATCATCATCAATTTCATCGTAACTAGTCATTAGGACAAATAAGAAAAAAAAAGACGAATCATTATAACTGATAATTAAAAATTTCCAAATTATTACAAGGGGTAATAAAAATATTACTTATCATAAGAATTACGTAGTATAGTATTGAGTGTCAATTTTGTTTTCGAATTGTTGGCACGTTGCGGTCGCTGGCTTCGCTCGCTTGCCGCCTCGCGCTTTCGGCGCTCGTTTTTAATACACTAAACTAGAGCTCTTAACAATACCCAAGATGTAAGATCATCGTTAGCAATTATTAAACACACCTATCATTATTTTTTAACAATGCAGAATCATTGCTAGTTTAACTATACGATTTGACAACTGAGCGCGTACAAAGAGAAAAATTTTGTTGAATATGATAAAGAAGGTTTTGACTCAAAAAATGTTGTGTTTAAATAGTGTCCAATAAAATATTTATGTGCTCATACAAATTAATTTATTCAAATATGTTTGATTATCAGAAAAATATATGCCCAATTGAATGATATTCCGTTAATTTAAACTGATGGTTTTCTTCAGTTTATTATGAAATTATTCGTTTAATAACATGCTTTTTTTTAAACCAAATAAATATTTTAAACAAATAAGTAATTCAATCAAATATATATTTGTTGAATCTAAGAAATATAAAGTAAAGAAAGCGATTTATTAAAATAAACAAAATTTTTCTCTATGTGTCTGTTATGACAGTTTTTCGTTAAAAAACCGAGAGCTATTAAAAACTTTAAAAAATATATTTAAAGTTGCGTTCAATAATTGCTACCTATGAGATTACATCTTGGGTATAGTTGAACCTTAACAGCTCCAGTTAAGTGTCTTAAAAAACGAGCGCCGAAGGCGTGAGGCGGTGAGCTCGCAAAGCGAGCGAGTGCAACGTCCCCATAATGTGAAGACAAAATTGACAATCAATATTATACAACGTAATGTTTAAAATAATAGGTACTTATATTACCTGTTCTAATAATTTGGAAACTATTTTTATTATCCGTTATAAAGACTTGATATTTTTTATATGTTCTAATGCTTAGGAAGATTATGGTGAAAGTCAGGATGAAGTTATCTTAGCACTTACACAGCATGTTTCACCTAAAGTGAACAACTAAAATTATGGCGTTATTAGCAAAAATTACCAAAATTTGACGATTTACTCCACGCATAAAGGACTACAAAAAACTCAAGTAAAATTTTTATCTAACTCTCCTACTTTTCGCGCATGCGCACATCAAACTGTAAAAAACATAATCATGATAAATTTTTTTTTATATCTTTTTTCCGCTGCCCATTCTGCGTACATCGATGTAAATATTGTTTCAAAATATTGACGCATGCGCACACAGTGGTTATTTGAAAAACGGTTTTTTTTAAATAACTGTAACTCCTTTATTTAATAAGTTAAAAAAATGAAATTTTTAGTATCTATTCAGTTCACGAAATGCTTCAAAACTATCGAATAACTTTTTTTTCTATGACGTACAGTTTTCGCGCAAGCGCACATAACACTTGGAAAAATACCATTACTATTGGGTTTTTTAAGGAATTGTGGTTCCCCTGGGGTTTCCGCGTACAACGATACCCATATTGTTATGAAAAATCTTAATGAAGTCACTAATTTATGCATTTAATTGAATTCAGTGCCAAAGTCTGTCTGGTCGACTGTACGTGCCTCTGCATACCTAATAGCAGAGAGGCGTTTAAACTCTTTCTTTCTATTCGGTTAAACTCATTCTTTCTATTGAGCATTTCACGACCCATTATAAGGGTTTTATGATCTATTCAGTGTTGGAAACATCTATCTATTTGTGTCGACCAGTCAAACTTTGGCATTGCATTCAATTAAATGAATAAATTAGTGACTTCATTAAGATTTTTTATAACAATATGGGTATCGTTGTACGCGGAAACCCCAGGGGAACCACAATTCTTTATAAATCTCAATGGTAAGAGTATTTTTTCAAGTGTAATGTGCGCTTGCGCGAAAACTGTACGTCATAGGAAAAAAGTTATGGAAAAATTTTGAAGTATTTCATTAACTGAATAGATGCTAAAAATTTAGTTTTTTAATTTATTAAATAAAGGAGTTATAGTTATTTTTTAAAAAAACCGTTTTTTAAATAGTCACTGTGTGCGCATGCGTCAATATTTTGAAACAATATTTATATCGATGTACCCAGAATGAGCAGCGGTAAAAGGATATAACAAAAAAATTTGTCATGATTATGTTTTTTACAGTTTGATGTGCGCATGCGCGAAAAGTAGGAGAGTTAGACAAAAATTTTATGTCAATTTTTTGTAGCCCTTTATGCGTAGAGTAAATCCTCAAATTTTGGTAATTGTATATTTGGTAGTTACGCCATAATTTCAGTGGCTCACTTTAGGTGAAACACGTTGTATACATTAAAGCGGATGGTTTAGAATCTAAATATTAAAAGTGGATGTTATAGAGATTTTAAAAAAAGTGCTCCAGAAGAAGCCCGAAATGGACGGGCGAAACGTCAGCTGAGATAAACAAAAGATTCAAAATTAAATATGGAATTTTATATCAAATAGACCCAAGTAACCCAAAGAAAATTAAATCACAAAAAAAATTCGGGTCAAGAAAATACATATATAGAAAATAAATATAAATTAAAAAAAAATAATTAAAACTTTTTATAATAAATCCTAATCATGATCATGATGATAATGATCATACATATTGTGTAAAGAACGGTTTATTGAATCATGTTTATTGACAGTCAACATATTTCGGGGTTAAGTGGCAGCTAGCTATTCATACCCCTGCCGTCTCTATCTGACCCTCGAGCACTATGCCTTGAGGCGGAACTCTTCTAACGCATCGCTTTAAATACAATCAGGCAATGATGAAAAACCTGTTTGCCGAAATACCTTATTTCGCATGTGGCAAATCTGCAATTTGTTATCACATCGCCTCGCAAGAAGCATTTGCTGCATTATACCAACTTATTTTGTGATGACTAACCGTCTCAGGATAAATAAGCACTGGACGTGCATATTATAAAATACATTTATTTATTCTCTAAAGGCATAGCAATAAAACGAATGCTCATATTTTATTAATTTAAATGAATTCAGTAATTACGATACACCTTTTAACGGAAAACAGAAATTTCGAAAAAAATATACATCGCCAAATTAGCACTAAAATAATGAAATGCATCATTGTTTCATTGACCATTTTCTTCTGTTATATAACTTCTTTTCTTTTGATATGTGGCCAAAAAATAAAGATGTAAACTCAAAGTGTCTGCATTTTTTCTTATAAATCGACGTTTCACACCTGATTGTGTTTCTTCCGGATAATATCCTCTATTGCCTCACACCTATGATGAATTTGATATGTGAGAATTGACGAAGTATTGCAACACGCAGGAGTGATGAAATAAAGGATGTTATCCTGAAGCAATACACAATCATACGCGAAGTGTTGATACATCTTACATTTTTGACCATATACTCTTAGAAAATAAACTATAAAATATAATAATGCTTGTAAAATATCCAATATATTTTAATAGTAACCGAGCAAAACGGTTATTCGATTAAAAATGTAAAATGTGCAGTACTTGCAATTAGAACTCAAAAGCAAAGTTGGTACGATTTCTAGTGGCATAGGTTTTACACAATGTGAAGGGTTTTCTTCAAAAAATGTACAGTTTATGGCAGAATCAACTTTCTGCAAAACGTTTTATTCATTATTATTATTTTATTTATTTTCTTTTTAAATAGGAATCAACATATTATTATCAAACGACTCATAAAATGAACCTTACTATTTGTAACTGTCAAATTGTCTTAAACAAAGTATACCATAAGTAAATCGTTGATTTTGCCTATATAATGTATTATATTGAATTGCAATTTCTAGATATTTGATGAATTATAATTCTATAAAATATATGAGATGCAATAAATCAGTACTTTTATTTTGAATAACCAAGTAACTCGATTTATAAGAGAAATAAGTTCACAATTGAAGGGGTTAGTTGAAAATTGGTGTACCCTTTTTAACGAAATCGAACTTAAATCTGAATTTAATTTTACTTTCCAGTAAGTCCTGCTTCAATAATAAGTAGATAAATAACTCTCAAAGTTTTGTCCAGTTATTGTTTTTTATCAGCGATAAAAGTTTTAAACTGCTCTGTTGAAAAATCTTAAAACTGGTCTTGCACAAATTGGCAACCATCCCTTCTTTTGGGGCTTAACTTATTTTCACATAAACCGAGTTATTTGGATATTCACAACAGATCTCTCACAATATAAATTTTGGTAAGAAAAATACTGACCAAACGGCTCAATTGCCGCAAATCCAGCGCGTGTTTATTCATACTGCCCAAGATTCTGCCACTGCCACGATCCCGCACGTTGTGCGCCGGCCAATAAGCTTGATGCAGTGTTGCCGCTTGCTGCGGGTTGCCTCTTGTTGCGAGACATTTGTAATTAAACAACTACCGACAACTAGTTCATTAGATATTAAAGCTCTATTTGTGATTTTTTCGCATTTTACTATACCATTGAATATAGAGTATATACTCTCTATATAGAATAGCCGTTAGCATTTCCAAAAATTTAGTCTAAAATATTTGTTTTGCGGATCTATAGGGAATTTCTGAAAACAAAATGCTAACAGGCTAGGAGCCTAAAGCTCCAGGTGAGTGTATTAAAAACTAACGTCAAAGGTGGGAGGCGGTGAACAAGCGAATGCTTCATGCCAATAATTTGAAATAAAATATTATCTTAAAATTAACATAATATTTAATATTATTACTCGTCCAAAACCATCCACTTTTATACATTTCATCATCACTTTTATTATAAATTTCCTAATTATTAAAACACATAAGAAAAAATTCAAGCCATTAGAATGAATAACGAAAAAAAAGTTTCAAGACAGGTGCTCGAGTTGTATTCAAGGCTTTATCACGTCATTTTGCTAAAGTGGAAGTTCAAATATCGAAAAATATTATCTTTTGCATACTTATAACAAAACTTTTTTGTTAATAGTTTCTCTCATTGGAGATTTTTCACAGTAAACTATAGTACATAGTAAATAAACTAGTACGTATATACATTGTAGATAAATTCATCACCCAGGATTTTAATAGCCATATGTAAATGAAAGGAACAGGTCGTGCAAAAAGTTTTAAGACGCGGTTTCCGGGGCCTAAAATAACATTCATACTTTAATCCAGCTTAACTCCTTAGAGCCCTATTCCGTCGCACACGCATAGAAGAGATAGGAGGAAAGAGCGTGACCGTCGCGTGGTCGGATGATTTTCATGTAATTAGTTTGTATAGCGGCTTATTGGGGCATGTATTGCCGCCCCCTCCGTCGCCACGCCGCGCCGCCACCACGCCGCCGCCGCCGCCAAGGCGCGTTCAAAATAGAAGAGAACTCATAAAGCAACATGCTCGCCATATACAACCCATAAAACTGTAAGTCCGTATGAAATGTTCTCGCGTTTTAAAGCGCAAAATCCGTGATACGACCCGGATATTAGAATCTCTGTTGGTTGTAAAAATATCACGTATCGCCGCCGCCAATCTCTCGCTCAGAACTTTCCAATTTTCGGGGTGTTAATAACGCGCGTTAAATGAAATTTTTCTCCTTTTTCCAAACTTTCTTTATTACAGAAATTTTTGTTTTTCTAAGTTTAGTTGGTGCGCTCTCTCGTTTAATACTTTTATTCACCTGCAGAACTAAAAACGCAAAAAAAATTAAAACAAATATTTGGTTTGTATGAAAACTGATAAAAAGCAATAATTACGTGGAGAAGGCGATCGCCTTGAAGGTCCTGCGGCCAAAGGCACCTCAACTTGATTATTGCAGGCATTTCTACACGTTCGGCGTGGAGATGTGATTATATTATTTGAATATCAGTTCAATTATAAACATTAGGAGTAATATCCGCGGTAAATGTTGACGGCAATTCGAGGAATCAATCTAGTTGGGAGTTTGAGGACTGATCCTGGAGCCCGCACGTGCTCCTGTATTAATGGAGGCACTTAGGCTGGGTCGGGACGCTTCATCCTACACTTAATGTTCGCTTCTTCTCTGCCATATGCGATCGAGATTACTTACTACAAATTGATGCTCATGGTCTTTTATTATCGATTGCCTCTCGCCGTCTTTGCTTCCATCTCTTTATGTTTTATAAATTAGTTTTATTATCATCCCCCACCGTTGCCCCTGATTCCTGGCTAATGATGGTCATTTGTTCTCCCCTTTCAAAAACATACGATTTCTTCGTTTATAAACCCCTCCCGTTATTTGTTTACATTTAAATTCAATCCATTGTTTCATCCTGTAGGAAGTTACTGTAGTACCTATTTTATTAAGGATAAAGTAAAGTAGCGAGGAATTCTTCGAAATGGCCTTTAATATTTGTTTATAATATGTTTATTGATCAGACTAGATGATTAACAAATCCCTAACTGTAGATAATTTCTGAGTTTCTAACAATTTCAAATTGACATTTAATCCTCGTCTATTGTCTGCGACATATTCTCGTAGACGCAGGAAAGTGCAGCGGCAAACAAAGGATGTCATTATGTCACAATCCACGGCGAAGGCTGTACCATTTCCTTGAAACTGCGTCAATATTGACTATCAAACAAGGAGTTCGGTCGCTAGTGCTCACATTTCGCTACACTTTGATACGGCAGCGAATTAGTTAATATTTATAAATACCTATTACAAGTACAATTAGATTCATTGCATTAATTGTAAGTAATGTCCTACGAAGGATATAATAGAGATTAAAACATTAGCTTTACAATAAGACATTAAAAGTGACATAACACCTTATGAAATGTAGATTTTTAAAATTTTCTCTAGAGAAATGTCTTCTTACCTTACCGTTAAAATCGGATAGATGTGAAAATGAAGTAGACTATCTACAAAATAACCAACAACAACTGATATAGCAAGGATAGTATAGATAAATTGATAAATAAGGATGAAAAACATACAGAGTAATCACCTATGGAGACTTTGACCATAATAAGCTTGTTAAAATTTTCGATAAACATGGCATCACGATAATCTACAAAACCAAAAACAAATTAGCGGACTTATTATACAATTTATGTATGACTTCTTGGGAATTAGTCCGGTAATGAATTAATGATGCTATTACTTTATTTCAAAACATTTTTATTTGTCTCCTAACGCGTTAAATTAAATTAAATTTAAATTAAACAAAAACAATTTCTTTCCCCTGATGAAGCGACCTATGTCGCGAAACGCGTTGGGAGACAAATAAAAATGTTTTGAAAGAAAGTAATAGCATCTTTAAATCATTACCGGACTAATTTCCAACAAGTCATATATAAATACATTAAAAAGTCCAAGAATCACATATTACAATTATTATACTATGCCTGGAGGACAGAAGGTTGAAGAGCAAACGTGGAAGACACCTGCTTAATAGAGAGACGGACCTGACAAATAAACCCCTCTATCGACTGATAATTTGAAGTCAACTACTATACAGACCATATTCATAATTGGCGACTAATCTTCATTCTACTGGTGTTATTAATTTTGTTAAGGAGGCCCAGACTGTGTGCTTTAGTTTCTTCAATCAACATCTGATATTTGTTGCAGTTGTTTTCATAGATCGACTATTCCTATTCACAAAAATACTTCTCATATTGGCGAAGATGACTAGTTTTATGATGATTTAAATTTTGCTTAACTTAACCTTAAATTCTCATATAGGTACATGTACTACAGTCTGTTGTTCGCTTCATATTATTTTATCCTTTTAGATGTGCGAACTTGAATAATTAGTGCTTTTTTTTTCAAGCGTCAAATGATGAGAGTTAGCTATCGAAATTATAAAAAATATTATGGAGTGCAAAATACCTTTATTGTTTTAATTCCTATAAGTAGTAGAGGTATCGGGATTCTGCGACATAACCCTCAAGTTGATTGGATTGGATTGGCCATCAGGCTTAGGGGTTGTGTCACAGAATCCCGGTACCCCTACTACTATTATACTAATTTGAATATGTATTTTCTCCCGAGCATACGCACTTTACATGCCTACTTTTGACTTAAAACTAAACTGTAATATCGTACATTATTACCTAGACATCTATGAGTTATTATTTCCCGCTTGATGGTGGCGCCATTTGCCTATAAAAAGCATAAGCGGCAAAATTACTAATCTACTTTATTCCCTCCGGGAGTTTTAAATCTATTACTCCCGCTCGACTGTGCTG